>PISX010002623.1:0-67272 GCA_004024625.1 Mellivora capensis | reverse complement strand
ACCCGGCCCCCGGGCCCATCCGAACTGCGCACGGACCCATCCTTTTCTCCCCCTACTGACCTGAACCCCAAACCCCCTCCCATTCAAACCCCCCCACCTCCAGCCGGGACCCAGGCTTCCAGGCTCCTAGCCTGCCCCTACTCCCGGCACTCCCTGAATGATCTCTCTCCTTCCCCCCCACCCCGAGGTACGGGGTTCCAGGAAAGGGGAGGGGTAGCGGGGGAGGGGGGCTTCAGAAGGGGGGGAACACCCCAGATCTCAGGGAACCCCGCCCCCTGCCCTTCCCTCTCCCCTAGAAAAGGGGGGGCCGTCTCACCCCCGAGCCCCCTTGGAGACACCCCCCCTCCCAAAAGCCATGTCCATTCAGCCCTTCCCCCCACAAACCTAGCACAAAACGGGGTTCACAAGCCATGGTCGGAGTCCGGGGGGGCAGAAATGGATTTTCCTGGCAATAAGCGGACTCTGGGACTCCGGCCCCCTGCCCCCAAACTGAAGCGCTTCCGTGAACACCCCCATCCTCCGCAGGGGGAGGGGAGCGGGCGGGATCCTGGGTCCCTCAAAAGCACTTTGGTTTTACCGCCTGCAACCTCACTGTGCCCGCCCTGCACCATGCCCCAGCCCTAGGTCTACCTGGGCCCATCGCAGGGGGCAGCACTTGGGGGCATCTCTGGCACTTGGGTGGGACCAAGTAGATGCCCCTACAGACCCTTCCCTCACCTTCTTCCTCCCCAGTCTGGATTCCATTCTTTTCACCAGCACCCATCGCCCAAGGGGTACCGAGGGGGGCAAGGGGTGTCCAGTCCAAGCCCACCCCCGCCTCGCCTTCCGCAAAACTGTGAGCAAAAAGCAATAGAAGCCTCGCCCCCGCCCCTCCCCTTTCCGCAGGATTCGCTGAGTCTGTAGCCTCCCTCGTCCCCGCTCCTAGACCTCATGGCTGTCCCTACCACCAAACACCAACTGCACAACTCGGGCGGGGGCGTGACCTCCCTCCACTCTGTGGTTTCCGTGTCGTCAGCCCTTACAGCAGCCGACCGGGAGGGGGACGGGCCCCCACTGGCCTTCCCGTCCCCATCAACTCTTATGCTTGACGATGTAGCAACCCCGGCCCCCCACCCACGTCTTCCCTTTTCCCTTTCCCCGACAATAAAGTCTGGATTCGTTGCCCTCCGTCCCCCAGACTCAGACTCTCAATCTTGGCTCCCTGGTATGGGAGCTATTCCAGTGAGAGATGGATCTGTATGGTGAAAAGGGGCCCAGGAGGATGGGGACAGAGAGACGGCGGTGGGAGAAGGCGAGACCCGAGGCTTGTGGAAAGCGAGCAGAGGATCCCAGTCCCACTCACCCCCGCTCCCGCCCAGCCCAAATGTAAATTTGGCCCTGGGGAATCATTCCGAGTCCAAGGCTCGGATTTTAGCGCGGCTGTTGAGAATTCTCCACAACTCCACCAGGCGGCGCCAACGACGTGGAAAAAGAGTCCCCCTCTAAGACACTCCCGTGGTGTGTCTCGCGATTCTGGGAAACAGGTCTAGATCCAGTCTCAGACAAAGGAAAGAATTCAGGCTTTTGTGCCTCTCTCTGCTGGGAAACCCAAGCCAGCAACATGCAAGGAATGGAAAAAAGTCGAGGCAGGGACTAGGAATCTGAACTCTAGGCACTGCTGGGCCTCATAAATAGTGACCTTGAGTTAGTCCTTCCCCTCTTTGGATCTCAGTTTCCCCACATGCAAAATGAGCAGATTTGGGTCTCTTAAAAGTTCATTGAGACTTCATGTTCCAAGACTAAAGAACTGGGACTGTGCCATTTACAGATATGCAGATATACTAGAATACCTCCTCTTTTGGTCCCCTAAATGGTCTGTGGGACAGAGAAGCACACTGTTCAGCTGCCTCCCACATGATGTGGGGGAAGGGGCTCCTCATTATCTACAGAATTCAGTTCAACCATACACTCCCAAGAGCAGTATGGACTCTGTGACCCCTTCTCTCTAGCCCTGCTGGGTGGCAAGTCAAACAAAAAAGGCCAGACCAGAACCCAGCATCTCCCCAAGGGTTCCCCTGAATTACATCCCCTTTGCTCACTTCCCCCTCTCCACCCACTTCCCAGTTTTTCAGAGAAAAGAGGGGAGGGAAGGTGAGATGATGATTGTTAAAGAGGAAGGGGAGGGAAATAGAGGCCTCCTGGGTTTGTCAATTATGAAGTTGGGGGTAGGAGTTCACTGTGGGCTTAGAAATGGAACCCAACAAGGAGTTTGGGAGTCTTTGAATGTTGTGGGTTTTTTTGTTTTGTTTTTTCAGACCTAGCTCAAAAAAAAAAAAAAAAATGCAGACGCTAGAGATCCAGAATTCTGAGGGGCAAGAGTGGCCCTCTAGGAGAGCAGGTAGTGAAAAGCGGGGGCTGGGTCACATGTGGGGATAGAGACAGCAGCTGGGAGAAACTGAAGTGAGAGGGGCTGGGCTACATACCTCCAACCTTCAAAATGAATTTGTGATTTACCCCATTCCCTAAGCCTGCTGCTCTCTGACCATTCCCTCCCTATCTTACTGATGGAGAACACCACCATCCACCAGGAAAACTGGGAGTCACCCTTGTCTTCCCTCTCCCTAACCCTTCATCCAATGCATCAGTAGATAAATCCTATTTGACCTCTTAATGACCCATGCATCCTGATCGTTGCTCTCTATTCCGACAACCACCGCCCTAACCAGGACTGGCTACATAGTTTCCGGGCCCAGTGCAAATGAAAAAGCAGGGTCACTTGTTCAAAATGGATCTTAAGACAATGTGGAGTGTTAAACCAATCCCAGCCCCATCTAAGTGCAGGGCCCAATGTAATTACACATATGGCACAAAGCCAGTCCTGGCCCCAGCTCAGGCCTGGCCTCACTCTCATCTGGACTGGTGCCTCTTTACTGGTCTCTTTCACTACCACTACTACTACTACTACTACTACTACTACTACTACTACTACTACTTCTGGTTCTTCTTTTAAGATTTTATTGATTTGTCAGGGAAAGAGAGAGAGAGAGCACGAGCAGGGGGAGTGGCAGGCAGAGGGAGAAGCAGGTTTCCCGCTGAGCAAGAAGCCAGATGCAGGACCAACCCTGGGACCCTGGGATCATGACCCAAGAGGAAAGCATATGCTTAACCAACTGAGCCACCAGAGTGTCCCAGGTCTCTCTCACTTCGAGCCTGCGTACTTTCACATCTTACTTGAACGCACTTGCTACTTGAGGGCAAATCTTCCCATGGCCTTCAGGATAAAACCCCAGCTCCTTAGCATGATGCACAAGGACTTCCTCTACCACTGCCCTCCCCATTTCTCCAGAATCTTCTCTGTTGCTCCCTATCTCCCAGTCTTTGTTCACCTCTATCTACCTCTGTGACTCCATGCATTCTGTTTCCTTTGCCTAGAATGTCCTTCTTACCTCCTCCCAAAAAAATCCTATTCATCACTCAAAACCCAACTCAGATATCTCCCTGTAAACTCTTTCCTGACCTCTTCCTTAGCAGTCTCATTCCTTTTCTCCAAGCCCCTGATACACTGTAGAGTAAGGGTCGGCAAACTTTTTCTTAAATGGCCAGATGGTAACTATTTTAGATTGTGTTGGCCAAGAGGCAAAACTAAGGGATGGCACTATGTAGGTACTTATATAACCATTTAAAAATGGAAAAAAACCTTCTTGGCTCATGGCCCATACAAAAACAGATGGGCAAGGGGTGGGGGTGCCTGGCAACTCTTGATCTGAGGGGTTGTTAGCTGAAGCCCCATGTTGGGTGTAGAGCTTACTTTAAAAAACAAAACAAAACAAAACTGATGGCAGCTCCAGATATGGTCCATAAGCCAAAGTTTGCTAACCCTTACTTTAGAGAATCAATTAAACATTTACATATTTACATATCTTATATTTACATATCTGTCCCCTGCTAGACTATATGCATATCTTCTTGTATCCCCATTGTCTAGCTCAGAGTCCAGTGCATAGTAGGAATGAAACATGTGTTAGTTGAGTGAAGAGATGAATGAATGAATGAATGAATGAATGAACGAGCGAACAGTGGGCTGTGCCCCTGTGTGGAGTGAAGTCAGAATCCTGGATGCTTCTTTTCCCACCTTTCTTCATCTGGCTCCTTTTATCAGATGTGCTAGGGTACCACATGGGACCCTGCCCACCATCCTCCTCCCCAGTTTGAACCACCTCTGAGTCCCAGAGAGCAGAAAGGCAGTCTCCCTCCTAACAAACTCAAGGCCACTAAGGTGTGCAGAGCTGTTCCTGAAACTTGGTTTTCCCCTAGAGAAGTGGCCCAGATATTCTGATGGTCTGTCTCCATGTCTGGACAATTCTTGGCAATGAACTTAGAGGTGTCCTGCCATGCAAAGAGGGGAAGGAAACAGAACTTATGTCTTTAGGAAGGAGTGAAACAGCTTTGGTGTAAGTAGCAGGGGATTTTCAACAGAGAGGCCCAGATTGCGATAGCCAAAGCCAAGGGAAGTAAGAAAGGAAGTGGCTGAGGTTGGGTAACTGGGGAATTTCTTATTCATTCAGTCTAGTATAAGACCATGTCTTGAAGCCTGACTGCCCACCAGAAAAGACTGCCCTTCGAGTAAGCTGGACTTCTTTCCACTGGAGTGAGAATTGAAGGCAGGGAGACTCAGGCGAGTACTTTCTGTGGTGGGTGTCCTTTTACTTTCTCTGTCTCCTCATCTCCCAGGTGAGAAAAATAGAAAAACAAAACAAAACAAAAAACCTGAGGCCTGTGTGTGTGTAGCAGACAAGGGCAGGGGAAACTATAGTAGCACCTTGAATATAGAGAGGGATTCCTGGGTGGTCTTAGGGGAAAGGAAAAAGATTAGAAAGTCAGAAGGTGTTAGGGTTACTGAGGATATCTGGATGGATATTGAAAAGACCTGGAGTTTGGTGTGGACAGATACAGAGAGATATTCAGGTAAGAATTTGGGGAAATTAGAGAGAACCTTTGAGAATGGGAAAGGACTAAGAGACCCTAAGGAGAAGGTTGGGAATCTCAGGAGGGTTGAGGATACAGAGGCCTGGCAATGGCTCAAGAGGCTGGTAAGTTTCCAAAACAGTTCAGGTGTCCGGCGGCCCATAGCTGTTCAAGAGCTCTAAGTCCAAAGTGAAGTTCTGACTCCTTCTTCCCCTTACTCCTTCCGCCTCTTTAGCCTCCATCATGCAGAACAGCTCCGTCACCAAGTTCTCCTGCTACCATGCGTCTGTACTGGGCTATCGTTATGTTGCAGTTAGCTGGGGGGTGGTGGTAGCTGTGACGGGCACCGTGGGCAACGTGCTCACACTGCTGGCCTTGGCCATCCAGCCCAAGCTCCGGACCCGCTTCAACCTGCTCATTGCCAACCTCACGGTGGCCGATTTGTTGTACTGCACCCTTCTCCAGCCCTTCTCTGTGGACACGTACCTCCACCTGCAGTGGCGCACTGGCGACACCTTCTGCAGGGTCTTTGGGTTTCTCCTCTTTGCATCCAATGCTGTCTCCATCCTCACCCTCTGCCTTATTGCCCTGGCACGCTACCTCCTTATTGCCCACCCTATGCTCTTTCCCCAAGTTTTCAGTGCCAAGGGGATGCTGCTAGCGCTGGTGAGCACCTGGGTAGTGGGCGTGGCCAGCTTTGCCCCTCTCTGGTCCATCTATACCTTGGTGCCTGTAGTCTGCACCTGCAGTTTTGACCGCATAAAAGGTCGGCCCTACACCACCATCCTCATGGGCATCTACTTTGTGCTGGGGCTTAGCAGTGTTGGCATCTTCTACTGCCTCATCCACCGCCAGGTGAAGCGAGCAGCACAGGCGCTGGACCAGTACAAGCAGTCGAGTGTCCACTCCAGCCATGTGGCTGCGACGGAGGCTATACCCGGTCATTTCCAGGAGCTGGACAGCAGGCTGGCATCAGAAAAGCCCAGTGAGAGGATTTCATCTGAGCCAGTCAGTTCCACCACCACTCAGACCGTGGAATGGGACTCATCAGAAGTGGGGAACCAGCACAGCAGGGAGGTAGCTAAGCAGATGGCAGAGAAAAGCCATCCAGAAGCACCAGCCAAGACCAGGCCAACTAAAAGAGTCCAAAGAACTCAGGACTCTCCATCAGAATTTGGGAAGGTTACTCGGATGTGTTTTGCTGTGTTCCTCTGCTTTGCCCTGAGCTACATCCCCTTCTTGCTGCTCAACATCCTGGATGCCAAAGCCCACGCTCCTCCGGTTGTCCACATGCTCGCTGCCAATCTCACCTGGCTCAATGGTTGCATCAACCCCGTGCTCTATGCAGCCATGAACCGTCAGTTCCGCC
This sequence comes from Mellivora capensis, assembly GCA_004024625.1. Taxonomy (NCBI): domain Eukaryota; kingdom Metazoa; phylum Chordata; class Mammalia; order Carnivora; family Mustelidae; genus Mellivora; species Mellivora capensis. The sequence goes on along the minus strand of PISX010002623.1, from coordinate 60,959 downwards.
AAGCCTATGGCTCCCTCCTAAAACGAGGGCCCCAGAGCTTTTGTAGGCTCCGCTCCATTAGAACCTTGTCCCCAGTCACCAGAATCCAAGACTGACTCCTCCAGAACTAAAGTGGCCAGCTGGTAGGGAGTGGATGAAAGTAAGATCTGTGGGCATTTTCACAGACAATTTTCCTCGCACCCCCAAACCAGGCTTCTCCATCCCTTGATGAATGCTTCATCTCTAGGCTGCGCAAGGTGCATTATAATTAATAAATGAATTCTATTCTTTTAATGCCCAGTTGTGGTCTTTGAGGGGAATAGACCAGGATTGGTTGCAGCTGGAACCTAATTGCTGAGAGTTTGGGGGGACCTAGGTCCCAGTAGGGTTAGGGAGCAGTAGGCCTAGGACACAGCCTTCAACAGAGGGATTTCCAGGTATAAAACATGAGTTGGTTTAAGAGGACACATCCCTGTGTTTTTGTTTAACTTGCCAGAAATGGCCCCTGCCCCTAACTACTGCTGCCAGGACCGCCCTCCGCCCATCCCTTGCAAACAGGTTTATTCAGCTCATAATAGTCTTGTAATCCAGCTTTGATAGCCACTCCAGTGAGTTGAGCCCCCTGGCCCTTGCTCTATCCAAAGAGAATGGTTGTGGAAAAGGACTCCTTGCTCTGGGGAAATGAACTGAGCTAAGCTGAAGCAATGGCAGAGAGGAAGGGGTCCCAGCTACCCTAGTAGTCACACTGGTCAGAGCTAAATCAGCTGATGTCCTGACCCCTCACTTCCCCAGACTTGCTCTTGCCAACCTGGGTTATGAGAACAGAACAGAGACTCTAGTTAAGAGAGTTCGGGGGTCCACCTGAGGGGAGACCATACCATGCCCTTCCTCTAGCATGACCAACATCCTGTCACCCCTGCCAGGCACACATGTGAACTTAAAAGAGAGTTCCTGCGGCCACTAGGTGACGCTGGTTCTCTGCGTTTCTTTTTTGGCGTCCCTGTTGAGGACGGAAGGTGTCAGAGGGACTGTGAGCCCACAAACCACCTCCCACCCAGCCAGCAACAGTGATGACCCAGAGATCTGCACCTCTCTCTTTTCCCCAAAGCTTAGGGCGGAAAGTAACGAACTAGACATTTCTTATTCATGAGATATTTATTGTCTATTTAGTTGCGGTTAGGGGGAGCAGGGTGGGCACTGTACAGGCACTGGAATGTGACAGTCATGTTGACAGTGATGCTGCCCTGGCCACATGCTGTCCCCTCCCTCCTCCTGAGTCCATGGTTTGAGGGAAACAAAGTGAAGATCAGAGAGAGTCAGACAAGGACTGAAACAACCAGAGTTGGGGTAGACAGATCAATGTCCTCACCTTCAACCCACTTCCAAGCCCCAGGAATCCTGTGTCCTAATCCAAAACATGTATTTCTGAGAGTTCTTCTTCCACAAAAATCACAGCAGCCTAAACTGAGTCAGGCTCAGACTGCTGAGGCAGGGGTACAGACAGGAGGGGCGAACAGCAGGACCAATAAAGAACAATAGCCACAGTGTAAAGACAAGGGTTCCAGTCAAGGCTTTCCAATGATTAGCTCTGTGAATCTGAGCAGCATCCTGGACCATCTGAGCCTCAGGTTTTATCTTGTGTATAAAGTTCGGGGTGGGGAATCATCTTACCCTGGCCCGGTACTGTCCGAAACCCTGCAAATATATCATTTCATGTAATTCTTATAAAATTTACCACGAAGTATTTATTATAATCTCATTCTTAACAATGAAAAAAATTGAAGCACAAAGAGGTTCAGCAATTTGTCCAAAGTGGAAGAACTATAAAGTGGTATGACCATGATTTGAGGGTAGTAGAGTCGCACTTCAGCCCACATGTCTAACCACTACAGGACAGCTGTCTTTCTAAAACTAGAATCAAGTTAACAGATAATCCCTTATAAGTCCTTCCTGCTCAGCCCTTCTACATTCTGAAAGTTGACAATTCTCTGAAGGGCTGTAAAAGGGTTCACTTTTCATGTTCCTTGAAGGCAATTCAAAAGTTTTGGCAAGTAGAAAGGAGCAGCAATAGAGATTGAAGTTAGACCTAAGGAGGGACTTCCCAAGTATCGGTCGCTGGAAAAAATGACTCACGGGACACAGGAGGAAACTCTGGACCCTGACACCAGAGGGGCCAGTTCTTAGTAAGAAAACAACCCCCTCTCCCCTCACCCTCCACAGCCCACGCACACACAACCGCCTCTAATTTTGATTAAAAAAAAAAAAAAAACTAGGAAAAGGGGGCGGAAGAAAAGCAAGGTTCTCTCTCTCCTGTGGGTGTGCATGGCGCGTCTGTGTCCACGCACGAGGTCCCTCACGGTGCGGCGCTCACGCGTGTCTCGGGGAAGTGTCTGTATTTGGGGGCCCTCGTGAGTGTAAGTCTCTTTGTCTCTTTCTCTGTCAGTCTCCCGCGCGAGCCCGAGCTCTATCGCAGACTTTCTGACACTATCTCTCACAGCTTCTCTTTGTCTCTCTCCATCTGTCCGTCTCTCCTGCAGGCTGTCTTCATCTCTTGTACCTCTGCTATCGCCTTTTTTCTCCTAAACTCCACTCTTCCTCCTCCCTCCTCCCCACCCCGCTCTCCCCGCGCCCCCTCTCCAGTCCCCCGCCCTGGCCGTTCTTGCTCGCTTGCACGCTCTCTCTCTTTCGCTGTCTCTCACAGGCAGATTTATGGTCAGCCCAGGGCTTCTCATTGGCCAAACGCTGACAGGACTTGATTTAACGCCTCCTCTCATTGGCTGAGCTTGACAGGCCGATTTACGAGTCACTCTACCATTGGCCAAACAGCCTTGGCCCTGATTTATGGCTCAGTAGCTGTGGGGAAGGGGGGGCGCAGCTGGGGAAGGAGGATGCCCCTCCCCTCACCACTGCTTCCTTCTCAGTCTCTCTCGCTTTCTCCTCTTTCTCGCCCTCCCCTCAAGGAACCGCACTCACTGTACCTGTTCCTCCAGTCCCCTCCTCCCTTCTCTTTCATCCCTCGGGTGGAGGATTGGGGTAGGGGTAGGGGGAAATCCGAAGTCGAGGATGGAAACTGGAGGGGTAAACATGGGCGGGGGAGATCTGAGGGGCTAGGGGTAGGGTGATAGTGGAGTAGGGAGAGAAGATTGAAGAGAGAGAGAGAATGAACTGAAGAGCAGAGGGGAAACCAAGGGGATCAAAGGGGTGATAGGAAAAAAGGAAGGCTGAAGAGAAAAGGGAGACAGGGACAGGAAGAAGGGAATCTGAGAAGAAAGGAGAGACTGAAAAGACAGGACATATTTGAAGGGGCAAATGGGCTGAAGGTTGGGAGGCGGCGGGAATCAGGGAACTGGGAGACTTCTTTTCAAACCTCACTATCCAGACTGAGTAAGGGACTGAAATTTCCCTTCAGACAATGGCTCTGAAGAGGAGGAGGCTTAGAGGAGCAAAGGCGCAATAGAGAGGTGAGAGAGAGGGGCAGGGAAAGAGAACTGGAAAGTAATGGCGAAAGAAAGGCGGAGAAGGATGGAGAACTAGTGGAGAAGACTGAACTAAAGCCGGGTGGGGGGGTGGGGGGCTGTAGTGAGAAAAGACTAATCTCTAGAGGAACTACGGAGTGAAATAATGCCCACTCCTCCTCTCTAAGAAGACCCATAGGCGCCTGCATGGGGACAAGTCTGGCGCCCCCCCCCCCCCCACACTCCCACCCTTACCCCCACCCCCACCCCTGGGATGCTGGGATGTTCTACTTCAAGGCTGCGGTGGGCTCCCTTATCCCTACACCTCACTCCTTCCCCTTGCCCACCTCCCCCGTTAAATTTATGAGTTCAGGGCTGGCCTTCAGGAATTAGGTATATTTATGCTTCTTTGAGAGTGAGGTTTGGAAGGTGATAAATAAGGGGCCATGGTGTGGGGGGGGGTGCAGCTGGGGGCTCCTATTTTTAGTGTGGCCACTTTCCCAAGACCCCCACCCACCAGTTCCCTCTCATCCTGAGCCAGAGTAGGGAGCACTGAGGGAGGTGGGGAATGGGTTTCATATATCAGGAAGGGGGTTTGACTATCCCAGAGAGCCCCTCAGAGAACTGCAGATCTTTGCAGCAGAAAGTATTGAAGGCAGATGGGGGAGGAACTTTCCGAGTATCCTGGCATTCTTATAGCCCTTGGAGTGCAGTTATAGCATTTCTGCAGAAGATGGAGAGAAGTGGGGAGAAGCCAGTTTTCCCTCTGCCCCCCTAAGGTCAGTGGCTGAGAAATAGGGGAGAGGAGCCAGGAAATTCAGAGGCAGGTTTCTCAGGAATGTCACCTGGAAAGGAAGATTTGAAATCCCCCACCCCCCACAGACCACAACCTAGGTCCCTGGGAAAGGAGGCTAGGAATGTGGGGCTCAGGGCATCTCCTAGGAGTCTCAGCCTCCACCCCTACTGCTGGCTGTGAATTAAAAACAGCCAGTAGTTCTTGATACTCCCTGCCCTGGGCCTCCAGGAAATGAGGGAGGGAGAGGATCTTCCTGTGATCCACATACCTTCTCCAGCCCTAAGCTCCCAGAACCATGTGTTTGTGACCCCCACCCCAGTCAGAGGGTTTGTTCTGGGCTTGGCTAGGTAGTGAACAAAGATAGGAGTCAGTGGGATGGCGGGGGTGGGGGGTGTCTAAAGAGAACAGAGAGAGCTGGAGAAGAGCTGCCCCCCTCCTCACACACTGCCCTCCATTCACTATAGCTTTAGCAAGGATGGCCACAGTGCCCGCATGCAAGTACACATGCTGGACTCTGCAGCCTGGAGTGGGAGAAGGGAGGGAGAGAAGGGTCTAGACTGGCCCTTTAAGAGCCACTTAGGGTCAGAAAGCCTGGGCTACAGGAGAGGGGAAGGAGCTGATGTCAGAAGACGGATGGGCAGCAAGATGGGGATTGATGCTAATGGGGGAGTTAAAGCTAAGTACCCAGACACTCAGAGGGCAGAACTGCAGATCTGTCTTCCTTATGCTCACCCCCCTCACACACCAAACTAAGGCTGTAAATCTGCCTTCTCAATTGGGGGAAGGGGGAACGAGGAGAAACGAGATGCTCTCTTTTCCCTTTTCCTGTTTTTTCCTTAACCTATGCCATCCCCACCCCAATTCCTTTGTCCTCTCCCAATCCATGACCCTTTTCCCCTAAGATTTCCAATTTTCGACTTTTCCATCGGGAATTGAGGTAGTAATTTCAGCTTGCAGAAGGAAACCACAAGAAGGTCTCCTTTACCAAATATTGGATGGGAATGGGTTGGTGGGATTGTGGTGTGAAGCCAATAGGCTGGAAGCTCCCATTTGCCTCAGTTTCTCTTCCTTCCACCCTCTTTTCACTTGGAAGTAACTCCAGAAGCCTCCTCCCAGGACAGTAAAGTTAGGAAGTAGGATGCTGGGTGCCAGGAGCTGGAATGAGTGTGAGAGCTTCAAAGTTGGGTTTGTGGAGCCCTCTGACACACCGAGATGCTAGAGGGGCTAGTGGGCCTTCAAGGGCAGCTAGGGAAGCTGCAGGAGCTGTCCACAGAAAGATATACGGTTTGGTTTCTCAGAATCTCCTGGATCATACTGTTCCCTCTCCTTGACCACATACCCCGCCTGCCACATACCCCGGGGGAGACAATTTCGGGCCAATAGTCTATTTATTGTAAAGGCAGGGTCCAGCTGCTCCTCATACCTCTCAGGAGGCAGTTGGGGATCTCAGGGACGAAGGCCTTCTCAGTAGCATTGGAACTAGCAACACTTGGGGAATTCTGTGTCTTCCTTAGGTTCAAGCAAGTTTTTCAGGACCCATAATGACATTTCTCTCTCTCTACTGACAGTCAGGGCCTATTCTGGACAAGTCCTTCTATATTAAAGGAAGTCCCTCTCTGTCTCATCTGTTGCCACGCTAAACCTGAACTCCTTGCTAGTCCTGGAAACAACTGCTGCCTGATTGCTCCCTGGCTTCCCAATCCTCCTCAGTATCCGTAAGAGAAAGACCCTCTCTTCCCTCTTCCCAGGTTTTCGTTCAGAGGCCTAAAATCACCTCAAGGCCATCCTCTCTTTGTTTCTTAAGTCTTCAGGGATCAGAGAGAGAACAAGGCCGGAGTGAGAAAAGTTGGAGGTTGTAAGCCAGAGCCATTAGAACCCAGGCTCCCAGCTTCCCAGCATCTGGCCAAGCACTCCCTCCCATCTCAGGGAGGTCAGCCATTGCCCTCAGCCCCGGTCTCTGGCTGCTTCTCTGTCCTGATGATAAATCCTGTCTTTGTCTCCCCCTCCAACCCTCAGGCCCCAGGCGCTGGGGGTCAGAGGCTGGGGGAGGGGTCAGCGTGGATCGGGGAGATACACAAGGAAAGTGGGAGGAGAAGATGGACAGGAGCAGCTGGTGAGCAGGCACTGGGGGTGGGCAGTGAGGGGTTGGGGCCTCTTCTCTTGATTCTACAGATCCTGACTGCACATTCCAGCAGGCCAACATTCCGAGTAAGCAAGTCAGGATTCTTACGATGTAGAAGTACCTTGGGAATGACCCCCCCCGGGAAATCAGAAATAATGGGGGGTGGGGGTTGGTGTGGGGTGCTTCAAGGAAGGAATGAAAATATTGTGAGAATCAAACTTATCCCCATCAGACCCATACACAATGTGCTGTGCACACACACACTGAGACAGACAGACAGACACACATGCATGCATACATCCAAGATTTATGGCCCATCAGCATGAGGGAGCCCAGGAGAGCCAGCCTGCCCCTGGGCTGGCTATCCCCAGCTGCCTCCTCTTGCTGTGACTTTCCCATCTCCATCTTTCCATTATTTTCTGTTCCCAGGCTTGCTGCTCTTTCTTGTGTCAGCTTCTCTCACTCCCAGTTCATTAGGCCGGCTTTTCTGCTAACTCCCAACCTCTGCTTTTTTGTCTCTCGGTCACTTTTTCTCTCTCACTCTGCTTCTATCTTACTCCTCCCTCTCCTATTTCCTTGAACTCTCCACCTGTCCTGCCTCTGCTGCTCTTCAGACCAACAATTTCCCGGTACCTCAACTGCTACCCCAGAGCCTCAGAGGGATGGGAAGGAGAAAAGAGGCTCTGAAGGAGGCCTTACTTCAGTGGCAGGTCTTGGACCATACTGTGTTACGTTATGGGATGGAAGGGGGGACAGGGAAGCCAGATGATCAGGAGAGAAGCTCAGCTAAGGGAGAAAAGATGAAAGAATGGAAGAGAGAAAAGATACGGAAGAGCAAACACTAAGGAGAGGAGGGTAAGAACTAAGGGTTCCCTTTAAGTGTATTTTGGGTCAGTCTGAATGGGAGGAGCTGAGGGGCATCTCCTGAGTCATAGTGAGACACAGAACCAGCAACAGGATCTGCAGACCCAGCCGGAGAAACTAAGATGTGATGTCCACCAGGCAGCCACGGTTCTGGGCTCTCTTGCCTACGTGAGGTCTCACAGATCTCTTTCTCCTCTGCAGACAGTCTTAGAGTGCTGGTTCCCTCCCCACTTGCCTCCTCCCCTAACACCTCCCCTAGCCACCAATGCAAATGACATCAGCTCTGGCTGCCACTGTCCTCAGCCTTGCTGATGTACTCTCCCATGGGTGAAAGAGAGGCCAGTCACCTCTGCTCCACCCATTCATTCTCCAGCCCAGGAGCTGGGGCTTATATATGCCAGCACCCCAGGGTGGGGTAGGAGGGGGCTGTACCAGGAAGCCATCTGCAGGACACAGTGGAAAAAAAAGGGGGGGCCCCCCTGGGCACCAGGGGGAAGGAGAGGAGCTGGAGGGGGGCACTTGAGGAAGAGGGGCTGCAGCACTAAATCACTCTGTGGGGGGCTCTCTCTGCCTGAGCTCAGTGGGGTGGGTAAAGGATAGACATTTGGGGAGGGGGAAAGAAGAATGGGGAATCGCCACATCTGGCAGGCAGGTGTCTGGCACTCTTCAGGCTCCAGTCACTTTCCCAGCCAAAGGGGAAGAAGGGGGAGAGGAGAGGAGGAGGCTTCGCAGGGTCCCCTGGGGAGAAGGGAAAAGCTTACAAACAGAGACCCAGAGGCCCAGAATCAGACAGAGACCAATGGAGGGAGATAATCAGACCCTGCTCCCTAGTCTCTGCTTTCGTCAGTGCTGGAGAAGGGTTTGCTCATAGTTGTGAAAGAAAATTGCTGGCCAAAGGTCTGGATAGGACAGGCCACCGGAGTTCCATTCCTCGTGGGAAACAGAGAAGGCAGGAAAAATTCAAACCAGGCAGGCTGGGGAAACAAGTTCAGAGAATTTCAAGTTTGAGAACTGGGTAGAACTCTATTCTCTACCTGGTCACTGATCAGCCACCACTGCCCTCCTCTACCCCAGCTCTCACACGGACATGCCCTCCCCAGCCAGGGTCTGTACTGGATATTAAGTAGACAGTAAGGCTGGACACTGCCTCTTCCCTGTCTCGGACAGGCAAAAACAAAGATCCCTACCCCTTATCCAGCCCTCTGTACCCCAGCTTTCAAGGCAGGACTACAGGGCTGATAACCCAAGCATTTTCTTTGTTTTCTACCTGCTGAGGGGGGGATTCTGGGCCAAGGTGCCCCACAGCTGATGAGCTGTAATTGCCAGGTTCTCATACAGCAGGCAAGACCGGACAACTCGGTTTCATGTCTGGATGCTGGAGAGGCTCTTCCCACTCCTTTTACTACCTTCCTTCCCTCATCCTTTCCTGAGGTCCTAATGTGGTCTCCTGCTTACTCCTGGAATTGCAGGCCCATCTTAGGAGCTGTGGAGGTGACTGAGGAGACCCTTCAAAACTGCAGTGCAGAGGAGGGCTCCTCACACTCCCCCCTCCTGAAAATCCTGCAGAGGAAGGGGGAAAGAAAACCAAAGCATTCTCCTGTCGCCGCGGCAACCATAAAACCCCCAGCTAAATCCATCTTGTGAGCTCACCGCCCCATTAAGATGCAGGGCCAGGCTCCGCGCCAGCCCAGCCACATTCATTTGTGCGAATAAAGGTGGAGGAGGGGGAGGGGAGCAGGCTCTGGAGGGACGGGGAAATGGCGAGAAGAGGTTATTTACACCACCGTCCTGACCTTCTGGAGCAGCGCTGGCTCCGATAAATAACCCGCTCAGCGCCATTTCAGAGCAAGAGTGGGAGGTGCGGGAAGGGAGCAGGGGCTGAGTTGAGCCCCCACGCAGGTGCGCGTCTCCGGGTTACTAATGGCTGAGGCGGGAGCAGGCAGCTGGCTTTGGGGTGTGGGGGGGAGCACTCAGTTCCCTGGGACTCCCACTGAGAAAATACCACCCCCACCCCACCCCTGGCGCCAATTTCCAGGCGAGGGGACGGAGGGATGCCAAGGAGGCAAACAGCCCCGTAAATTAGGGATTTGGGGGGGGGGTGGAATGCTGGGGAGTCTCTGAGGTAGGAGGGAAGAAATATTGTAAGATGGGGAGCGATGGGGGGGGTGCTGGAGGAATAAAAGCAGCTGCCAAAAAGAGAGGAAGAGGAACAGAAACATCACACAAAGGCAGTTTGGAAAAAGAAATCTGTTTTATTCCTCTTTGCAAAGAGCAGTATATGAAGGTGGGAATCTCCTGACTCCATACATCTCGGACACAAAAATGCTCCCTCAAATATGCCCAGTTATTCACCCCACTTCAGTCTTGGAGAACTGGCAGTTAGTGGGTGGGACAGAAGGCTTAAGTCTCAGGAAGGTTTTTCTGAGACATTTTTGTGGGAAGTTTCCGGTCAAGGGGAAAAGATTAGACCCACGAGTAGGTGTTCCAACCTCCATCTTCCTGGGGAAATCCAAATCCCAAAGGTTTTCTGAGGGAAGGGACCTCTCTCAGCGACCTAGGGAGGGAAGGAGTGCAGACCTACTGCCTGGATGTAAGGCTGAGGCAGAGAGAAGATAGGGTTAAGCGGCAGAGATTGCAGACCCAGGGCAGAGGAGTGAAATGCATGTGGGGGAGTGAAGGGGACACAGCCCAGAGGCCCAAGTCATAAATCCCACCCCTCCCCAGTTCTGAGCAAAAACTCTTCTTTCCAGGACTAAAATGGAGTTTTAGTTCAGGGACTGGCTCTGCTCCAGGGCACAGCAAGGATGAGCCAGGCCAAGATCCCATGGGTAGGGAAGGTGGAGAGTCAAGGTAGTGGACCAGGAGACAGATGCTCCTAAAATGAACACTCACAAACCACAGTGGTTTTGAAGCTATAAGCCAGGATCAGGCTAAAGAATGCAGCTGTGACTCAAAAACAGAATTTTATAAGCCCTATCCAATAAAACTTAAATCCCTGCTTCTCCCATTCTGTCCTCAGCCCATGAGCTGTTCCCAATCCTTTTTCCAAGGCTGGAGGACAGGGCAGTAAGAAGGGATGGGAGAAAATGCTGAGGCCAATTAAGTGGGGCTGTAGCTTGAGACTGGATATCCCACCCCCACTCATCCTATGGAAAAGAATTCTCTCTCTCCCTCCCCTTACTAACATATGGGCTGTTGGGATGAAGGCCCGGTAAAGGCAAAGGGAGGAAAACACTCAGCACATTCTTTCTCCTGCTTTGATCTCAAGTGTAACTGCAGCAAAGGGCACAAAAGTTGAGAAGAAAATATGGGGGGTAGGAGAGCATGAGAGCATAATCCAGTATAAAAAGGAAAAGGGTGCTTCCCCTACCCTGCGTTTAGAATCTGCTGGAAGTTTTACTCCCAGACTACAAAAAAGTGAGAAAGGACAGGAAGCATACATTGGAGTTTGGGGAAGCAACCAGACAGAATGGAGATTTAAGGGTCCCTTGTAATCCCGGAGATGACCCTGAGAGCATCAGTTGGGGGACTGGATGAGAAGTCACAGCAGACATGTGGATTTTTTGAGGGGGTGAGGAGCCAGGAACAGTGAGGTCTTCACCGAAGGAGTGACCACTTGATCTGTTCTTTGGCTGACTGCAGCACCTGCAGGGACAAGGGCAGCAGTTGAGGGGCTTGCTGGGGGGCAGGGCAAGGACAGAGACTGGGGCTCTCCTTCCCCTCACTTGCCTTCCCTGTCCTTAGAAGAATGGCAAATACAAAATCCCCAAGGGTAAAGGGATGGGAAGAAGCTCTCTAAGGCCCTAGAGGATTGTCAGTTTGGGAAATTCCAAAAAAATTCAAATCCACTGGGGGGATGAAGAGAGAAGAGGTATACCTGGGAGGAGAGAAAAAAAACTGGGGGTTACTGGCTATATGTTAGAAAGGAGGAGTTACCACATCCAGATGGACTTCTTGGTGAGAATTCCAAGTAGACAGAAAACAGGATCCCTCCCTTGCCTCCCACATCAGGCAGACAAGCTATCCACAAAGTAGCAGGATAGATCTGTAAAACCTGCTTTACTCTAGAATATGCATTTCCAGCCTAGCCCTCATTTGAATAATGAGAGAGAGAGAGAGAGTGTGTGTGTGTGTGTGTGTGCACACGTGTGCGTGCACACACACACAGACCATCTGCTTAAGGCAAGCCTCTGCTGGGGAGTAAATCACTGAATGAGGCATCAGACAGGGAGGGTTTGAAGGGTACAGAGCAAGGCTGACAGCCACTGCTCACAGGAACATGGGATAGGAGTTTGGTGGGTAGGGAGTGTTTGGTTGTATGAGTTCCGAGTTCTCTGGGGACTAGAGCCAAGAAAAATGTGCCTTCAGTCTCTAGACTCATTCAAACTTGGGCTGGGGTGGAATGCTAGTCTAGCCTCTTTACTGGTCCAGTCCATGTGGAGAGAAAGACATACCTGAGACACGGTCTGCTCCGTAAGGGGGACATCTTCGCCCTATGACACAGAGAGACAAACATTTAGCATGAGAAGAAGGTGGGGTAAGACCTGACTGAAGTCAGTAGTGCAGAAGGAAAAAGTGGTCCTTTAAACTGAAGCAAAAGGCAGATGCCTGACTTCTTAGTCCCTTCTAGGTAGTACAGTCACAATTTTCTTGGCCAGAGAGACTGTGAGCAGAAAAGGGTCATTTCATCCATCCTCTGTTTTAAGGCAGTTGGACTTCTTAAAAGATTTATTCCATTCCAAGTAATCAGCAGGTTATCTGATCCTCAACTTGGGGGTGGGGTACCTGATTCCCTAGTCAGAGAAGACCTTCCCTGAATATCAACATCACTAGGGAAAGGATGAGGGGGAGTCAGGGGTAATTTAATGGATCCCGCAAGGCCTGATGGGTAACGACAGCATGTTAATTTGAAGAAATAAACTGCTGCAACAGCAGCCTGAGAAGGGGAAGGCAGGAGTGGGTGGTGGGGGGGAACCCTCTCTCTTGCCACACAGAGACATATGTTAGAGGAGAAGATTAAACTATGCAAATGGAGCCCACAGCAGTTAAGGGAGAAGATTTCCCATTACCCGACACTGTCAGCCTTCACTCTGTGGAGGTCAGAGCTGGGACATTCTATGAATGGGGAGATTTGCTTTGCTTAAACATCTCTGCACCCCACAATTTGCCAGTGGGTTCTCTCTATACCCACCATTATCTCCCTAGCAGACTTGGAAGCATCTATGGTTAACTCAGAGGCCCCTTTCTGGTATTACTACCATCAAAAGAGGACTGAGGTTCTCGCAAATAAATGCTTCCTGAGAGAGAGGTGGTGTCTTCAGACTTTAAGACAAGGAAGACACTCCCCTGACTCACCAGATTGGGATCCATCCCCAAAGGAAGTATTAGTTAACCTCAAGTTACTTTGTAGTTTCAGAACCATTAATATTAAAGTTTCTTCTATTCATCTTTAATTCAATTAAGCATGTATTAAATGTCCCCTCTGTGCAAAGACTGTATGGGATGCTAGGTACCAGGTAAGGGGCAAAAGTATGCTCCTTCTGCTGCCCCTCTTTGAGACAATGAGAATTTGAAAGGGAGGGGGAAGGCTCTGTGTATTCTATAAGCCCTGACCTTTAGATGCATTTAGCAGGTATGGCCCTGGAGGGTGAGCAGATAGCACACTCCTGCTTACCCTTAATGCCACCCGGTGTACCACTTGCTGGGGATCACTCTCTAGGATCACCCTAAGACAAAAGAAGAAACCATCATTCACTGTGTCCTGAAAGACAAACTCCTTCATTGTGGGGATACTCTGGTCATTCAGGCCACTCGCCTTAGGACAGAGGCAATTATCCCACTCCCTTACCCGAAATCCAAGGAGGTCCAGGCAGGTCAGAAAACTCACCCTCCATCTACGATTTCATCCACAGCCAAGAAGAGCCCTTCCATGTTCTCCAGCAGAGCTCGCTTTTCTACATTTTTCCTGAGTCCCCAAGAGAAGAGAAAAAACCAGCCCGTGTATAAAAGGAATCCTAGGACATTGAGTTGGAGATCCAAAACTAGACCAATGAAATTTCTGCACCAACCACACAGACTAAAAAGTAAATAAGTACTTTTTGGCTTATCCACTCTAAACTCTTTTTACTCTTAGTTACTGAATAAGTATCAGGAATGTCAGGAAAGAGATTTAAAAAATACAGGCAATTTCTGACTATTCAGGAGTTGATTATCCAGAGCTAGTTTCTTCCCTATCTACCGTAATGCGGCTACTGACTCTGCTCATGAACACGGACATCAGTGAGTGGAAAAAAGAAAACAAACAGCTAAACTCAATCTGGAGGTGGCAGGACATGGAGAGGAGTTGAGTGCAAATTCTCTTTGCACTTAAGTCTGACAAACCTTCTAAGCCTCTCTCCGCTCCTCCCTCCTCCCCCTCCCTCACCAGCTCTTCTCAGGCCTTGAAAAGAAGCCCAACTAGGGGGCTGGGAACAGTCAGGGCCCTCATCCACCAGCCTTAGATCCGGTGGTTGTGCACGTGGCCAGTCACATCTGTCAGTTTGACTCTTTCACTAGATCACCGAAATGAAGTCTATTCATTCACCTGGCTAAGAAATAAATCATCCCCTTCCTGAGGAAATCTGAGCCATTCGCCCTGCTGATTTTGTGGGGCTGAGAGCGCCTGCTGTTCTGCTCCGGATGGCGGATGGCTGTCTGTACTGGGTTCACTTGGGAGCTGCTGGGGGAATGAAGTTCAGACTCCTGGATGTTTTCAGGAAAAGTATCTTATATCTCTTCTGTTGCCCATCTCTGTGGGGAACAGAGGGCTGCTAGGGAGGTGGAAAGGGAGGAGAGGGAAAATGGCATATTCTTCCCATTCTAAAGAAGGGAAAACCTATGGGCTAAAGTTAAAAACTGGAGAATGTTACCTCCATTCCCAAGGCACTAATGTTACATCTGGGACATTTTCCTATGCTTGCCCTTTCCTACCTTCTAATGAAGTCTAGGAAAGCACCTTACCAGTACTCAGAACTTTGAAAGAGCTACTGGATAATAAGAGTAGAGAGACATTGCTCCCTCCCAAGTCCCCTTTCTTAGGAGAATTATCCCACAGGAGGGAAGTACTTTCCATCCAGTCTCCCCTATCAGTGTGAATTACTCTGAAATAATAAGCCTAACTTCTCAAGGTAAATCAATTCCCTGGAGCCTCTGCTAATTCCCCCCACAAACCCCTGGGCCTGATGAATAGTGACTTTATCTCCCAAACAGATGTCAAGAATGGCCTGCTCACCTCAGCATCTGGCTCAATGAGTCAAAGAGGCAATTCAGAACAGCCATGAGCATCAGCTATTGGGAAACAGAAGAAGCAGAAGGATAAGGTTCAAGGCCCTGAAAACTGTTACCTGAACACAAAACCCACTAATTCATTAAGCATCAAAATATACAGGCTTTCACAAAAGACCAAAAGCATAAGGTGGAAGTGAGAGCAAAACAGGAAGAGGACCTGTGGTTTCTCACAGAAATAAATTCGGCTACACAATCCCACAATTCGAGGTCTCTCTTTGACCAGACTGTTCAGACTTTCCCGTCACAGTCCTCTACATGTCTTTGCCAACTGTATATGTGTTACTTGGTATCTTAGGTAAAGAAATCATTAACCAAACAATAGCTAAGGCCAGAGGGTTAGTGGAAAGAGCATGGCCTTTGGCATCAGACAGATTTGGGCTAAATCCCAGCTGAGCCATTTCTAGATGTGTGACCCTGGAAAAGTTATTAGGCTGAACCATAAGAAACTGCCACTTCTGTAGTTCAACAGTGGTCATATGCAAGTAATTTCATATCGTTCCTCATGGTTTGGTTTCCTCAACTACAAAACAAGGGCACTAATGCCCACAACTCACAGAAGTGCTGTAAGATTTAGGTAACAGTGCACCTTACAAAAGATTTAAAGTAATAAGAGCTTCAGAAGAACTGGTTCTCTCAAACGTTCACTTTTGCTTCAAGTTATGTGGGGGCTTATTTTTACTTATCTTTTCTCCTAGACGTCGCTACTTGAGGTAAGTAGCCTTTCCTGTGCATAGGAAACAGGTTAGGACTATACCCACAGGCTTCTCAGGCTGATCCATTCAGAATGTGTGGCTTCAACATGACCCCAAATGTTGGCTAACTGACCCAAACTCAGTCAGGTATGCACCCTTCATAGCAGGAGGAAGCATCCCCCCAACCCTGACCAAACCTCAGGAATCCATCTACAAGGAATGCCTAGATGGTCAGTGTTCGACTCAGTTTTGGCTCAGGTCACGATCTCAGGGTCGTGAGATCAAGCCCTGTGTCAGGCTCCACACTCATCACAGGGTCTAGTGGAAATTCTCTCTCCCTTTCCTTCTGCCCCTACCCGACCCCGCCGCCCCCCGTCGTGTGTGCACGCATGCATATTCTCTCTCAATAAAATCTTAACAAAAGATCGGGGCGCCTGGGTGGCTCAGCGGGTTAAAGCCTCTGCTTTCGGCTCAGGTCATGATCCCAGGGTCCTGGGATCGAGCCCCACGTCGGGCTCTCTGCTCCGCGGAGAGCCTGCTTCCTCCTCTCTCTCTGCCTGCCTCTCTGCCTACTGTGATCTCTGTCAATTAAATAAATAAAATCTTTAAAAAAAAAAAAAAATCTTAACAAAAGAAAGAACAAAGAAATCCATCTTTAAAAACACTATACAGCAAAGGCCACTGAAACATGTTAGTATGTATTAAAATATATATGGTGTCTCCTACATGGAGATAAAAGAGCAAGAGCAATTTCAGGGGGCACCTGACTAGCTCAGTCCGAGGACCATGCAACTCTTGATCTCAGGGTTGTGCGTTCGAGCCCCATGTTGTGTATAGAGATCACTCAAATAAATAAAACTTAAAAAAAGACAAAAGAGGGGCGCCTGGGTGGCTCAGTGGGTTAAAGCCTCTGCCTTCGGCTCAGGTCATGATCCCAGGGTCCTGGGATCGAGCCCCATATCAGGCTCTCTGCTCGGCAGGGAGCCTGCTTCCTCCTCTCTCTCTCTCTGCCTGCCTCTCTGCCTACTTGTGATCTCTGTCAAATAAATAAATAAAATCTTAAAAAAAAAAAAAAAAGACAAAAGAAAAAAGCAATTGGTGAAAATTTCCACTCTAGGTTGATTTGTTTGCTAGGCCATGTTTGTGAGGTCAGCAGAGATCTCTGACAACTTCATTAGCCCAGTCAGAAGCCAGAGGGACAGGGCACTTCTAGGGTCCCAATGCCATACTATGCCCTGCTTATGGTTTAGGAAGTGGGATCACGGATAGCAAAGAGGGGTGGAATTCTCACCTCATTTTCATAGGAGCTGCCAATCACATAGAAATAGAGATCAATACTGCTTTTGTATACCACTGTCAGGCCTTCCAGGAGGGCGATTTCACCTGGGGGTGAGAGAAGGAAAGGTGGAAAGAGTGGATAGCCTGAGATAAGAAAGTAGGATAGAAGGAGTTACCGTGAACTCCGGGCATCCAGCTGTTTGGGCTGAAGTAAGGTAGGTCATAATAATGCCCAAAGACCAAAGTTGACCTGCTTTTTTCTTCCCCATGGTAGCAGAAGAAGGGAAATACAAACTTGGGGAAATTGAAGTGTATCTTCTCCTCTAACCACCTCCCCACCAACTACCCTTATTTCCCTCCTTGTATATGAGACAGGATACTAGTCGATCCTTCGGAGGTGAAAATGCAGAGCGGTCACCTTTACAGACTTCCATTTACCTGCCCTAATGGATGCGGTACAATAAGCAGAGCTGCAGTTAAATTTGTCAAGTGAGGCTCATAAATCCAGGGACTAGACAGGTAGCTAACAGCCAACCTTCCAGCACGGTATTCCCGCGTGAGGTACACTCACCTCCCCATTACATTCCGAAGAGTTTATTATATGAGGGGAGGAGGAAGACAGAGAAAAAGGAGGCAGTCATTTTATCCTTTCTCTGCAGCCCTGCTGCCACCCCTTGCCCGCCATGGTTCCCCCAACACGGGGAGCAGTGAAAGGAAAATGACCTACTGTCAGTCCGATGGGTCTTGTTGAAAATGTTCTTCTCAAAGGCCTTTTGCTCCTTGACACTGGGGTACGTGTCGTCATAGTACTGGTCAGAGAGAAAGGAAATGGGTTGGGTCATTAGAGCTGGGAGCCCAGAATGATTAGTGTCTGTGTTTTGCCCTGGATCTTGGATTTCTCTCCTTCAAGGCATGGGGTGAGGGAAAAATACTGACATGAAGAGGGAAGAACTATGGAGGTAGGGAATGGCCGGTGAATAAGCAAATATAAAAAAAGAAAAAGAAAAAGAAGAAGAAACAAAAAACCAAAACCCTTTTAAAGACCTTGCTGTAAGCATGCCCACCTCACATTTCTAAGACTATAGGGGCAGAGGCCTGCAAGCTCTGTGATGAAGCCCTGCCCCCGTCTGCATTCCAGGACAGCAATCCCTAGATGAAGCTCATCAAGTGCTCCCTAGGAGCTACCCATGTTAGGGAGCAGTGCTAGGGAACACAAAAAGCACTAGAAGCACAGAATGCTTCTTTCAGACCCTCACTCACAGTATGAAACTGAGGAATGGGGAAAGGCTGCAGAAATCAAGGCAAAGCCTACCCAATCCCTCCATCTTAGCTCTCTTTTCTGCAAACAGCAAGAAGCAGGAGACAATCTAGCACATTGCTGAACCCACTCCCAAGCCCTCCCTGGCACGGGGTGGAGATACAGGCTGCTAAATCGCTCTGCTCTTTAGGGGCTAATCCGTCGCAGTCAGCTGAAGACCTATGACAGGTCTGGCATTTAGTAACTGGATAACTGTTTCAAAAGGTGTCCTGCATAGTTACATCCAATTACAGGGAGGAACAGCTGGTGAATTCTAAACTAATCTCTACCTGCTGATTGATTTATGCTGTGCTCGCCCGGAGTTAATACACCAGGGACAGAAAAAATTTCCACAGGAGGGGGGAGTATATGGAGGGAGAGGAGAGGGGTGTCCTTTCTCCTCTTTCAATAGATCCAAAGTTAGAAACACCACACAGGGATGTCAGGAGGTAATAAGCTAGGTGGTGACTGCAGACCTAGGGCTAGAACCCTGGAACTACAAGAGAATTCCCTGGAAAAGCCCAAACAGGGCAAAAAGGCATAAGGAAAAGGGACAGGAGTGATGGGCACAGGCAGTCTGCCTCTTACACCCAGGCACTGTACTATTCAGAAACCAAGGTCCCCAAGCTTTTCTCTGATCTGATGCTGACAACAAAGGAGGTCAAATCTGTGGGACGCAAGTATGGAAGCAGGGCAACTAAGACACAGAAGCAGTTTGGGTTTTATCTGGAGTGGGCACAGGAAAATGGAAGGATTCTCAAAATTACAGTATCAAGGAATATGAGATAATAGGAGCAGTCCCTAGATCCAAATTTCAGAGTAAGTCTTTGTCTTGCTCCTAAATGAATTTCAAAGGGAATCTCACCTTGGCAAAAAGTCGATCTCCATCATTGTCCAGAATCAGGATGGCTTTGACAGTATACAGGGAGGGTTCCTGAAGAGATATGAATATAACCTTCAGTCCTGAAGGCTCCTGCCACCACTGACAAGCCAGACACCTTCCCCTCATCCCGCTGGGGCTGCAAGGGGATACAGAGGTGCTGTATCTGTATGTCCCCTATCCCAACCTGGTTAGATTTAGGCAATTCTCACTGAGAATGATCAAGTGGTGCATAAACTGAATTGAGAGAGGGGGCATTTCAACAAAGGACTCCAAAGCAGCATCAGAGAAGCAGTTTCTCTGAGCCAGACACACAGAGGGTTTTTAATCAAGGTAGGTCATGCTGTTATTTCCAAATATTATGCTACAGTTATTTTCCAAATTACTCTCCTTCCCTGGTCTCCCATGCACAGGTAGGTATGGAATGTGACCAGATTAATTAATAGGCACTGCACAAGGCTATCTGAAAATAGGGTTGAATGCCCTAGTGTACTTCGAAGTTTCTGCAGTCCCAATGCAGTAGCAATGCAGAGGCATAAAGCAAGCCTTCCCTAAACCACCCACACACTGAGCAGAGGGAAATGAGCACGCATACGTGTGCACACACTCATGCACACAGACACACCAGTTCTGAATGCAGCCCAGTGAGACATCCATCTTCCAAGACTTCCCCTATGATCCCAATCCTTCTACTACATCCCCAATCACTACCACTTAACTTACAAGACATAAACCAATCTGATTTTGGGGGGAGTTAAGTAGTAAGAAGAGGATCTAAGAAGCCTCGAGCCTAGATATAATGAGCAGGAGGGGAGTGTTCTTTTACTACCCAAAATCAAATTTTGAGGATAATGGCTCTCATAAAGGAACCACAGCCTCAGCCTTAATGGTTACACTCAAACAACCGCAAAACATATCACTTTGCAGAAGCTCCTCTACTCCTGCAACTTCTAGGGAACCAGCTCACCAGGAGACAAAGAGGAAGGAAAGGGAGGCAGTGTTATGTGTATGGAAGGTGTCTACAGGCTCAGATTTCTTTCTTTCTTTTCTTTCTTTCTCTCTTTCTTTCTTTTTCTTTTTAATATTTTTTAAGCAGGCTCCACTCCCAAGGTACTTACAACCCCAAGATTAAGAGTCGAGGGGTGCCTGGGTGACTCAGTGGGTTAAAGCCTCTGCTTTAACCCATGATCCCTGGGATCGAGCCCCGCATTGGGCTCTCCGCTCAGCGGGAGCCTGGTTCCTCCTCTCTCTGTCTGCCAAATAAATAAATAAATCTTTAAAAAAAAAAAAAAAGATTAAGAGTCGCATGTTCTACCAACTGAGCCAGTTGGTGTCCCTCACATTCCCTGAATTTCTGATCAACATCACCTACCATCGATATCCTTCCCTTGTGCTATGAGAAAGGGCTGTTGCTTTGCTGCCTCCATTTCCTGGCCTTACTTAGGAAACCCACAGTCCTCACAGGGGCTAAATATAATCTCCAAGCATACGTTTAATAAAGACCCAAGAGTGGGGATAAAAGAATCCAGGATCCAGAAATTGCAACGTCTACAAAGGTAAACTGTCCCATGAAGTTCCAGGAGGTTTATGGTTCCATGCAAAGAACCAACCCCACCCTCAGGGAGTTAAAAATGAGAGTAAAGGGAATCCAGTCTTTTGACAACAGGGTGATGAAGAATATAAACTTTCCCCCACTTGAATTCTTGAGAATAGCAAACTTTGTGTTTTGTTCACTGAATTATTCCAAGTGTCCTAAAGATTGTGTGATATACACTAAACTTTCAATATTTGTTAAATGATTATGAGAATTAATGAAGTTTGAGGATAAAGTAAAATTTCTTGAAGCAGTAAGCATCTAAGGGACCTTCTTATAATGAGACTTTCAAATACAGGGAGACGTTCTGGTGTGGCCATTCTGAGTGATCTTACTACCAACTTATCTCTCCTCTGATAAACACTCCTTAGAGATGCTCACCCTATACACATTACTCCCTGAAATAAATACTCTGTCTCAAACTAAGGAACTGTGTCTAGCAGAGGGAAGTCCCCTAGAATATCATCTAAAAGGTCACAAACAGAGAAGCTTTCCTAACTAACTAGAAGAGATTTTTCCTACAACCTTTTCCCTGGAAATCTTTGGCTCTGCTCCTCTCTCCACATTCACAGGAACCTTGGAGAGATTCCTAATGGTTTAAACTGGGCATTGATCTGGCCATTGAGTCTGGCATCCCTAGAAAGAATGGGATGGATCCCAAAGAAAAGAAAAACCCTATAGCCACGGCCAACTAGAAGAGAAACAATGCCCTTTGTGGCCAACAGGGTAGAAGTGCCTAAAAACTGCTGGCAAAGAAATCCCTACGTTCCACTCCTAGCTTTTCTCACTGGGCTTCCTAGGAGATGCTATCAAGGAAAGCCCCCAAATAGGAAGTGGAGCCTACTGGGAAGGATAAAAGACAGGCAAAGGCAGGCAGGCAGAAGAACAATCTGATTTACTACAGTTCTGAAAGAGGCAAGAAGGCACTAGAGAAAAAGGCTGGTCATTTCAAACTTCCAAAGGGATAACCACCCTAAACAAAGCCAAGAATTTAGGCATGAGTCTACATGCTGCTTTAATTCTCCACTCTGCTACAGTTGGAGCCAGCAGCTTCTCCTTTACTTCTCCTGCCACCTCCTGACTACTGCCAGTTCCACTTCGGCTGGGAGCCTTTACCTCACTGGAGTGGGGAGGCCAAGAGTTCCTCTCCTACCATAAAACCAGCCAGTTTAAAGGCCCCAGAAGCCACTACTGATAATGTAATTTCATCTTAAGTTTTTGCAAAGGGTAAGTTTATAAATAACTCCCAGCTATTGAGAAATGGGCCTCCTGGACAATGGACTAGGCTTGACCTTGTAACACATTAAATGCTGATTACTGAAAAAGACCCTACAAGCTTAGGGCCATGTTCAAAGGATTTAAAAGGTCTATTCTTCCCTCCTGCTCCGTGTAGCTGCTAGAAAGCTTTCGAGACAAAGTTCTGTGATGCACTGACTTTCAGAGAGCCACAGCCTGAGTGTATAACAGAACTTCACCTCAAATGCTAATAGTGCCTGGAAATGATATGTAGGCAGACTGGTTTGTGGGAGGTTGGGTGGCTCAGACAGATTTTCTTGTATGTTTTTATTATCAAGAAAACGAGACTGGGCTCCTCAGGAGAGTTCAAACAACACGGAACAAGCAACTAGCCTGCTGCAAAGGAGTCTTTGATCTCAATCAGAGGCTTTCTGAAGCCTGGTGAAAAACATTATCTTCCAGTACCCCGCCCCCAGCACGGAGGGGACTAGAGGGGGAAGTCATTCCTAGTGCTGCCCCCTGTGGGCCTTCGAATGACCTGCAGGACTTCCTCAGGATTACAGCCAGCAAAAATATTAAAAAGGCAGCTCTGGATAAAAGCTCTCTATTTGTGTGTCTTCTAAGTCAAACTAGGAGAGATGGGCTCCGAAAAAGCACTGAATGAAGTCAGTTCACAATGTATACAGTAAGAGGGCACTCTGGGATAAGATCATGGAATGCCACCAGAAGAGGATTGGGGGCGGGGGGGTGGTAAGTCTTTGCAGCAGGCAGACAGGGTATTTGAGGGCTAAGACTGGTTACTTTATTTAATTCACGGGGGCGGGGAACACAGCCAAGAAGGCTTTGTGGAGTTGGAGGATGCCACTCACAGAGCTGAAAGGGCACAACTAAGAATACGGTTGAGATTCCTAGAAAGTTCTTCATTTTCCACTTATAAAGAAATCTTTATGGCCATGCCAAAAGTAGTACCCTGCTTGGCAACAGGTTTTGAACAAAAAGAAAGAAGATGCCCTTCCCTCAACCCTATTTATAAAGTAAAACCAAAACAGTATAAACTAGAAGGAAAAATTCTTAGATACGACTCCCAGGTCATGGTAGCTAAGCAGGTATTTTGCTCCCTGATTCTGTGCCAACTTCTTTAAAATGAAAAGCTCCTCTGGGGTTGAGGGCTCCAATTTGCCACCTCAAATGAAAAGAACTAATTCAAGGATTTGACAAGGAAGCATAGTTTTTATACACTACCCAAGGTTTGCTTAGATTCAAGCACAATTCAGGAAAGACTAGAATCCATAGGTACCACATAACATAACCCAGATGCAATGAGACCGAATACTGTCTATAAAGAGGAAACTGAACACAAATCTTAGGAAGAAAGAAGTGATGTCAGGAAGAGACCGGCAGGAAGAATCTTCCTATCTGGCATAGATAAAAATGTGAAAGCACAGTCACTACAAAGAACTCATACGCTACAGGAAAAAATATCTCTAAACTCCAAAACCCCTTTATTATAATCTGGATCAGCCATTAATACAAATCCTACCTTTCTGTGGGACTCTGCTTCTTCATCAGAGAAATGAGAGGCCTGACCTAGATCAGTTAAAGTTAATACCTTAAGTTACAGAAGACCTCTTTGATAAGCTGATGAAATCTAGGGACCCCGTTCCCAGAAAAATACACATTCACAAATTTTTATGGTTTCAAGGAGCTCAGAATTAAATATACTTTGTGAGGATAATAAGATGGTGTGGAGAGGGGAGGGAAAAAAGGGGGAAATGAATGATACTTTTGTAAATCACCCCCTCTCCTCTGCCTGGTACCAAATAGTGATTTCAATAAATATGTCTGGTCTTCATAAATTAATGAATATGATTGAGAAAACTAACGCAGCCAGCAGGGGGAGCAAAGGTCAGCACCTTTCAATGACTAAATTTGGTGACTGTGAGATAGGAAGGACAAAGGTAACCAAGCCCAAGCCCTTCAGGAATGCAAAATCTCAGGTCCTCTCTTAACATTCAGAAAGCCAGATGCCTGGCTGGCTCAGTCGATTGAGCATGCAACTCTTGGTTTCAGGGTTAGGAGTCTGAGCCCCACAATGGGCCCAGAACTTATTTAAAAAAAAAAAAAATCAGAAAGGCTATCTGTAGAATTTTTCCCCAGGGGCCACATAGTCAATTCTCCAACTGTTATGAAAGTGAAAGAATTACAGAAATGCAGGACAAAGCAAGCAGCACTGGAAAGATGAGTTGAACAAGCAGAAATCAGAGTACTCCACACCCTAGGCCTGAGAGCAACATTAGAACTTCCTGCCTTCCCAGTTCAGTAATCCAAGAGCTCTCATTTAAATACCACTCGGTAAAAGGAAATATCAAATGGAACCAGATCCCTTTCTGCTGAGTTCTTGGTTATGATGTTTCATGCTATCTGTGCCCACCCCCAACCCCTGCCCAACATCTGCTAGTCTAAGAGAATGAGTTGACAGCCTCTGTGTTCATCTTTCAGTCTATCAACCCAAAATTCAGAATCACACCCCAAGGAATAACTGCGATCCTCTGCCCCAGTTTGTCTCCCTCTACTAAGTCCACAAATAATAGAAAAGGAGTTGAAGAAAATTGGTAGAGATATCCATGGCTGTAGGTGGAGATATCTGCCTTGACAGTGGGAGAATTAAAGAGCCACACGGGAGACATGTGCTTCACCTGCCGCCTGAGACTTAGGAGACACAGCAGGAAAAAATTCTGAAGAGATGGACGTGGTCAACACCAGAAGACTAAAGCTAGGAAATCTAAGGATAAGAGAACTCCTCTAATAATCCGATCTGAGAGAAAGGCAAGACAGAATGGGAGAGGGCCTCTGCCAGTACCAGCATCTTATAAAGTACATGGACTTGACCTCCCAATCCATCTTTGTCACCTGCTTGAGGGCACTCTGCCCTCCGTCTTTCTAATTACTCTACCATAAGTGGATAGGTAGGCACTAATTCTTTACTCCTGTTCTATCCTTTATTTGCTTCTCAAGTTTCCCATTCCATAACTAGTTGTCTTGTCAGTATCCTAACTCTAACCAAGTCATGTCAATGGAGTAAAAAACAGTAGCAAATATCTAGATGAAAAAGACCCTAAATCTGCCACTAGGCTCCTTCAAATATCTGGATAATTGCATTCATCCTCTGCCTCACAGGGAAGACCTGGCTTCTCAAAGATCTGGCCTTCTTCATATGGAGACCCCCTCCTCCTCTTTTGACCGTGTGACAGCTCCCCTAGACCTTTGATATAATTTATACCTTGCCAGGGACCAACTCTTTCCCACCACTGTGAAGGAGAGGGAAAAAATATATATAAATACGTCGGAAATCTATAACGAGGTCTTCTTGGAGGGCAAGACATGGAGAGAGTTAGAAGCAGCGTCAATTGCTCTTTGGGGGTTTTAGTTCAAGCCGAGGTCTGCTTCCAGCAATCAACCATTAAAACAAGCCGGCCAGAGTAACAGCACAGTTTATTCTGATCATTTAATTTGAAGTGTCAATAAATTAAACTTCAATCAATTAAACTAGGTGTGCAATAACCCAGATGGACACCCCGACACCAACATAATCACAATAAAAATTTTTATGGCTGCCAGGGACCTCACCGGGGGCAGTGCTGGCACTGCTCACGCCCTAGCTGAGAAATATATCTCCACAGTGCAGGAACGAGGAGATTGCTTCTCCTAACGAAATGGAGGGGCCAGGCACCGGCAAGGACGCAGCTGGGAGAGGGGCACAGGGGACTGCCAGGAACGAGATGGGAGTGCTTTGGGGGCTTAATGTAATTGATACCTTTGCCCAGAGCAGGGGGAGGGGGCATTTAGGCCAAGTACCTCTACTGTTAGTGCCAAAGGAATTTAACAAAAGCCCCATTAAGATGATTCAGGAAGCGAAGGCCACAGAGCAATATCAACCTTTAAGTCATTGATGTATTCCACATAGTTTCCTCCTCCATATATACGCACACTCTTGTGCACTCTGGATGCCCTGACTTTTGAATGAGGCTTAGAATTCGGGATTTGGCCATTGTTTTAGAATAAAAAACATTAGTAAGGGGAGAGAAAGGACAGAATTTAGTTGGAAGAACACTGGGAAAACACTCAGAAAGTGAATCTATGGTGGATTAGGAAAAATGAAACCTACGAGGAAAGATTTAAGGATCTAGACTGCTAAAGTAATTCAGCTTTGAGAAAAAAAGGTAAAGGGGGAAGGGAGGAAAAGGATAAGTCATTATCTTTAAGATTTCATTGGTTATTAATGGAGAATGGTGACTTGCAGAGATCCCTCTCCATTCACAGCTAAGAAAGGGAGAACCAGCAGAAAACAGCAGGAGAGAGGAAGCTGAGTCCAAAGATGCAGGCTGGAAGCACTATAAAGCAGTGGGAAGAGAAGGTGATGAAAGGGTCTCTTTCCTTAGAAACTACAAGAGGACCTGAGAAAAATAAGACAAATCTGCTCAAAACCTAGAGCCAGATTACTTAATTCAAGAAAGAAATGACACCCACTGTAAAGTACCTAAATAAAGGGAAACTACTGGTATTTAGAAATTCCCATAATCAGATCAAATTTCGGTAGATGTTTCTTCATGACCCCTCTAGATTACCCTTCCCTTCTCAATATCCTATGGCTGTGTGCCTTGTAGAGGTGAGGATGGAAGGATAATGTACTTTGATCAGATTTCTCCAGAGCTCCAGCCAAACCAGGAAACAGAAATGTGAAAGGAGAAAGCCGACAAGAACTTTACAAGGTGTCTACCCTCTTTAAGGAGGAGTCCGTTCAGTATTATCACAGTAAACTCTAGTTCAGTAGAAAGCTAAGGAAAAATCCAGGTATTCCTCATACTTTTCACAACAAAGATGGCAATTTAAGTAATCAGATGCTGCTGAGTAAACAAGAGGAGGGGATGAGGTTAAAAAGGACCAATGCTGAAAGGTGATTCTGAATCTGCTGGGGTTAAATTTTGTGGGCCAGTTTGTGAGGGTAGAGAGAAATAAAAATTTAGCAAGTATCACCTAGATTCTCAACTACGGTTCCTCATCTGAAGCACTGAATACTGAAAACTACTTAAATGACTGCTTTTTTTTTTTTTAAACTTCTCCCAAGGATGGTACAAACTAGTACCATTGTGAATACAGAGAAGTTGATTCATTCTATTAATGAACGCCTTAGGGCTTAATTCTCTCCTAGAACTCTGGTTGAGAAAAGGATGGAATGGTGAGAAATATCAAATTCTTGGGGTGCCTGGGTGGCTCAATGGGTTAAGCCTCTGCCTTCGGTTCAGGTCACGATCTCAGGGTCCTGGGATCGAGCCCCACATTGGGCTCTCTGCTCAGCGGGGAGCCTGCTTCCCCTCCTCTCCCTCTGCCTGCCTTTCTGCCTACTTGTGATCTCTGTCTGTCAAATAAATAACTAAAAATCTTAAAAAAAAAAAAAAGAAATATAAAATTCTTAACTGAGACCCAAATATAATGAAACTGTAAAAAGAAAAAACAAATGTTGGAAAGAGCTGACATAGAGGAAGGAAAATACTAGTTTAATATCATAAGAACTCTAGAGACCAGCACACACACTGATACCTATTAGTACTTTGTCCCCAACAAAAGCTTTATATAACTGATGTTTAAAAGTACAATTCTGCATACTGAAGAGGTACAAAGTCCATGATGAGAAAACCTATAGTAACACGAAAGAGACTTAGTCTGGGAGGATAAGGAATCAAAATTAATCCTTGGTTTTTGTTTTTGTTTTTTAATTTATTTATTTGTCAGAGAGAGAGGGAGAGATCGAGCTAGCACAGGCAGACAGAGTGGCAGGCAGAGGGAGAAACAGGCTCCCTGCTGAGCAAGGAGCCTGATGCGGGACTCCATCCGGGGACGCTGGGATCATGACCTGAGCCGAAGGCAGCCGCTTAACCAACTGAGCCACCCAGGCGTCCCTTAATCCTTGTTTTGACATGTGCTTCCCTGAGCAATCCCTTTTCCCTGTAATTTGGTTTCCCCTAACCCCATTACATAGATTTCTCATGACAAAGAATCAGTATGGTTTCAAAAGCAAAGTTCAGGGGTATCTGACCAGTTTAGCAAAAATCTGTGAAAGTGGCATCTTAGGTACAGATCAAAATGGATATAAGACGCAGATTGAAACAGACTTCACTGAGGAAGCAGAGACTGAAAAATGAGGTAAGAGAAAATGTGAGACTTTCACATATACCTCCTTCAACTCACCACTACACACAGATTCCTTAAGAGGGCTCCCCAAGTATCATGTCCCTCAGCCCTATACCTCTAAGCAGGCTACCTTGTAAATAGATGTAGGGAGCATTTAAAAAATTTTTTCTAAAAACTTCCAAAGAAACCAACTCCCTGGAATTTATCTGTGTCTTTTAACTGGTTAAGAATACTGGCTAACTGCCTGATACAGAAAATATCTTATTAAAAACTACTCACGGCGTGGGACGCCTGGGTGGCTCAGTCAGTTAGCCATTTGCCTTTGGCTCAGGTCATGATCCCAGGGTCCTGGAATCGAGTCCCACACTGGGCTCCTTGCTCAGCCGGGAGCCTGCTTCTCCCTTTACCTGCCACTCTCCCTGTTTGTGCTTTCTCTCTCTCTGACAAATAAATAAATAAAATCTTAAAAAAAAAAAAAAAAAAAAAACCTACTTAGGGGGTGCCTGGCTGGCTCAGCTGGTGGAGCCTGTAACTTTTAATCTCTGAATCACAAGTTTGAGCCCCACACTGGGTATAAAGATCACTTAAAAAAATAAAAATTAAAAAATTTAAAAAAAATCTCAGATTTTAAGCTTGCTGCCTCAACTTGACCAATCCATACGATGAGAAGGAATTATCCCTATCTTTGCCATTTTGAAAGAAATCAAACCTGTTATTCTCTTTTACCTGATGAAAATCTGAATGTGCACATATATTAGAGCTGAAGGAAAAGATACAAGAAAACTTGTCTTTGCAAAGAGCCTAGAATTCAACTCAATCAAGGAGATTGGGAGCTAATACTAATATCCCAAACTGCAAAACAGAGCACTTTAGAGAGAAATCCTCAGGTCCAGTTCTAAAGGAGTAATAGTATTTTATTTGTTTCAACAATCAAAAGGGATCCTATGGGCAAGGAATCTATAACACCCTTTGGCCATCAAAATTCTCATATAACCAAGGAAGAGTTAGCATCCCAGATCCTGCACTAAGAATTCCTAAAGTCTTAGTGGGGAGGAAAAAAAGAACAAAATAAGGAGTCTGGAAAAATATTCTATAATCCACGCTAACTCTATCAGGTATTCCAGAACTTTGACAGAATACATTTACCATGACAAAACTACACAAGGGGGATTAACAGGAGACTAAAGTAAAAGGAAAACCGTTTTTGGAAGAAATGTAACGTTATTACCAAAGGAGAGTCAAGCTGTGACAACCATGAGGAGAACCCTGTGATGACAAACACCTACAGTCTATTCTTAGAATTTGGGGCTAGTTTGAAGGTTTGGAGAAAGTCAGACCAGGCTATCATCCGTAACGCTCAGAATGAGGGGAACTTAAAGGACCTCGCTCCAGTACGCCTATGATCCTACACATCCTAAGGACTCCATGTGCTCCCTCCAACTTTCCACGGATTCTGCCCTCTCCCCGGAAGAGCTTCCTACTCTAAACCAAGGCTTTAGTTCCTACAGTTTCTATACTAGGCCACACACTTATTCCAGGGACTGGCAAAAGCTTCGGTCCGCGAGGATTACCCGGAATTCCCCTTTCTACCCCCGCCCAGTCAGGTTGAACACCAACTCCCGGCCCCTCAGGACACCGCAGCATCTCGGCTGCCCCTCCGGCTCCTACCAAAATCAGCGCCTCCATCTTGCCCCGCAGCTGGTGCCGACGTGGAGCCGCAAAAGCAACACCGCCGCTGATTGGCCACGCGTCCTCATTAGACCCCTCCCAGAAGTAGGATTATTGGACTATATCGTAAGAGCTATCTCTCTATTGGCCAGTCAGTGTGCTAACTTGCCTGGCGGAAGCAAGGTGTCCAGCCAGAAAGCGCAGGCACTTGATTGTCAGTTTAAGCACTCAATAAAATGCCAAAACCTCACGGTTGAATGGGGCGGGAGGGTCAGTGGGGCGGGGTTGTTTCCATGGGGAACAGAGGAAGCGATTTTCAATTGGCAGAGAGGAGAACACGTGATATCTCTGGCCTGATTTAGCAACTTTAATCCGCACTCCCTTTAGGGGGCGCTGTGTCTCCTTAGCCCGCAGCACTGGCGGCTCTTGACAGAAACCTACCCTAATCTTCATTCCAAGAGCCCACCTTAGGCACTGGGTATCCAAGGTTGCCTTGGCAAACACTGCTAGCTCTTCCCTCCGACTTGCTGAGATCCATTCAGTATCCTCACAAAGTCTGCACAACCATGGCGTAAAGCCAAAAGATGCACAGCATATTAACTAGATAAAACAAGGCCTCCAGGGGCGCCTGGGTGGCTCAGTGGGTTAAAGCCTCTGCCTTAAGCTCAGGTCATGATCCCAGGGTCCTGGGATCAAGCCCCTCATCGGGCTTTCTGCTTGGCGGGGAGCTTGCTTCCCTCTCTCTCTGACTGCCTCTCTGTCTACTTGTGATCTCTGTCAAATAAATAAATAAAATTTTAAACAACAACAACAACAACAAAAAGGCCTCCAGAGTTAATTGCTACAGTAATACCATCTCCCCAAGATGGACTCCCAGGCTTTGCTGGGCCCAGGGGAGGACAAGAAGCCAGTGAATTTCTAAAGCAGATTTTCTTTGACCAGACATGAAACGGGATGTTAGAGCTTTGGAGACTAGAGAGGAGAGAGTAGGAGGGACAAAGGGGTAGAGGGTCCAGGATAAGGAAGGGTATATGGTACAGGGTCTGCGGTTTTCCAGTAGGGACAAGCTGTTGCAAAACGAGAAAAGAGAAGTTTACAGAATGCAGGGATTTCACAATGTGGAAGGTTTTTGATGAAGTTTAGCTTTCCCCTACTGTAGGTTCGTTGGTCCTGACTCCTCTTAAGTCGGGGAAACCTATTGCCTTATATTATCTCTAAAGAGAGGGTGTTTTGTTTTGTTTTCCCATTTCTGACAATTGCATCTTCAGGAGCTCTCCAACAAGAGCATTCAAACCTACCCAAAAGTTTTTCTAATAATTTCAGAGTAGAGTCAGAGGGCCTAAAAGAAAAGTATAGAACAATACAAACCTAGAGTTAACATATGGTATGAAGGAAGGTATATGTTTTTCTGGTAAAGTCCCAGGTGACAAGCCTGGAGGAAGTAAGGGCTTAGCCTTTATCTGTTCTGAATGGGGAGTTATTCAAACATTTAGCATTGTGCCTGGCATCACAAAGTTGTCCTTGACTTGACAGCTCAATAATAAAACTAACATTTAATGACCATCTACTATATGCCAGGCACATGCTAAATCTTTGAATAGATTATTTAACATTTTTATTTATTTTTAAAATACTAAAAAAAAGTTAACAGTTTATTCTAATTTATTTTATCTAATGATCTAGGACGTTTGCAGTCATCAGGTATTTTTTTTTTTTAAAGATTTTATTTATTTATTTGAGAGAGAGGCAGTGAGAGAGCATGAGCGAGGAGAAGGTCAGATGGAGAAGCAGACTCCCTGTGGAGCTAAGAGCCTGATGTGGGACTCGATCCCGGGTCTCCAGGATCATGACCTGAGCCGAAGGCAGTCGTCCAACCAACTGAGCCACCCAGGTATCCCGCAGTCATCAGGTATAACTGGGAATTCAGGAATCCCTGTGGAGCTGTTAGTGTACCAAACGTGGTAGGTAAAAATGCATGCATACTTTTGATAGCACATATGAATGGATCTCTCAAATTGACTTTATTTGTTTTTTTTTCTTTCTTCCTTCCTCCCTCTCTCTCCCCCTTCCCTCCCTCCCTTCCTCTTGTCCTTCCTTCCTTCCTTCTTTCCTTTTAAAATGGGCTCTAGGCCCAGAGTGGAGACCAATGTAGGGCTTGAACTCACAACCCTGAGATCAAGACTTGAGCTGAGATCAAGAGTCAGAGGCTTAACCGACTGAGCCAACCAGGTACCCCTCATTAGTTTTATTCTCTGCAAACTGACCTGGGCCACTCAACATAGCTTTTATTGTTCCTGATATTAGTACATGTTCCCTTTATACAATAAATTCATGAGCATCAAAAGATAATCAATTTGGTATACATGGTATCAGGGCCTTCACAGCCACCATAGGTTTTCTCTTCTTCATCCATTATGTTCTTATTAAATCTACTTTACTTCCATAGGAATTGTAGTAGTTTCTCGCGGACCCTGCAGCCACTGTGCTGGGTCCCCACACACCACCACAGCCCCTACTTCAAAACCACCCCTTCACCCACAGCTGCCTGCTGCCCTGAGGCCCATTATTTAATATTTTTAGAAAATATTTATGAGGTAGGTGGCTATTATACCCATTTTATAGATAAGGAAAGTAGAGCTTAGAGCAACTACATGATTTACTTAAAACCTTACAAAGAGGGACGCCTGGGTGGCTCAGTTAGTTGGACGACTGCCTTTGGCTCAGGTCATGATCCCGGAGACCTGGGATCGAGTCCCGCACCAGGCTCCCAGCTCCACAGGGAGTCTGCTTCTCCCTCTGACCTTCTCCTTGC
Source organism: Mellivora capensis (assembly GCA_004024625.1). NCBI lineage: Eukaryota > Metazoa > Chordata > Mammalia > Carnivora > Mustelidae > Mellivora > Mellivora capensis. The sequence goes on along the minus strand of PISX010002623.1, from coordinate 28,771 downwards.
TCATGCTCTCTCACTGCCTCTCTCTCAAATAAATAAATAAAAATTAAAAAAAAAAAAAAAACCTTACAAAGATTAATTGTCAGCCATACATTCAGGCATAGGAGGTCTGGTTCTAAACCATGTTTTACCCACAATCCACTCTTCTAACTTGTGGTACAGCCTCTTGTGTATTCCAGTCCTACCTGAAGTACCCTATGTTCTATAAGGACCATGAGGAGTAAAAGTGTGTGAAGGGAGGGGGTCCTCTTTCTTTGATAGAGTGACAAATTTTAACAGTCAGACATTTTTCCAGAAGATGGCTCATTGTTAGCTCTCCAGCCTATTAGGTCACTGTGCTGTAGGGGGAAGACAACTGGCTGGACGGGAGACATTCTTTTTGTGACTTGGACTTAATAAGCAGGAACCTTCTGGAGCACCTGGCTGGCTCAGTCATAGAGCCTTCAGCTCTTGACCCTGGGATTGTGAGTTTGAGCCCCATGTTCAGGATAGAGATTATTTAAAAATTAAAAAACAAAACAAAAAACAAACAAAACCCTCAGACTAGAGCTATCTAAAGCCCTATCTAGAGTTAAAGTTTTATCTTCCATCGCCCCTTCACTTGGAAAACTTTTAAGAATCAATTAAATAGGGATGCCTAGGTGGTTCAGTCAGTTGAGGGTCTGACTCTTAATTTCAGCTCAAGTCATGATCTCAGAATGAGAGTCCTGAGACTGAGCCCTGTTTGGGCTTCTTGCTCAGTGGGGAATCTGCTTGAGATTCTTTCCCTCTGCCCCTCGTCTTGAGCACAAGCATGCACGCACATTCTCTCTCTCTCTCTCTCTCTCTCTCTCTCTAATAAATAAATAAACTCTTAAAAGAAAAGGGGGCGCCTGGGTGGCTCAGTGGGTTAAAGCCTCTGCCTTCAGCTCAGGTCATGATCCCAGGGTCCTGGGATCGAGCCCCGCATCAGGCTCTCTGCTCTCTGCAGAGAGCCTGCTTCCTCCTCTCTCTCCCTGCCTGCCTCTCTTGCCTACTTGTAATCTCTGTCTGTCAAATAAATAAATAAAATATTTTTTTAAAAATCTTAAAAGAAAAGAAAAAGACTCAGGGGCACCTGGGGCTCAGCTCATTAAGCATCTGCCTTCAGGTCGGATCATGATCTCAGGGTCTTGGAATCGAGCTCCCTGTTCAGCGGGGCATCTGCTTCTCCCTCTTCCCCCTGCTCCTGCTCTCTCTCTCACTCTTTCTCTCAAATAAAATAACATCTTTAAAAAAATAAAAATAAAATAAAATAAAATAAAATAAAATAAAAGAATCAATCAAATGGGAAATGCATATATGTCTGACCCCCTCATATATATGCATACAATATAAAACCATGTGTATACGGTTACAAACAATTAATAAAAAATGCATGGGAGGGGTGCCTGGCTGGCTTAGTTGGTGGAGCCTATGACTCTTGATCTTGGGATTGTAAATTCGTATTGAGTGTAGAGATTCCTTTTTTTTTTTTTTTTTAATTTGATTTATTTAAGGGTTCCTGGGTGGCTCAATCATTAAGCGTCTGCCTTGGGCTCAGGTGGTGATCCCAGGGTCCTGGGACCTAGCCCTGCGTTGGGCTCCCTGCTTGGCAGGGGGCCTGGTGTTCCCTCTCCCACTCCCCCCTTTTGTTCCCTCTCTCACTGTGTCTCTCTCTGTCAAATAAATAAATCAAATCTTAAAAAAAAAAGATTTGATTTATTTATTTGAGAGGGAGAGAGAACAAGCAGAGGAGAGGAGCAGAGGGAGAGGGAGAAGCAGACTCCACGCTGAGCAGAGAGCCCAATGTGGGACTCAGCCCCAGGACCCTGAGATCATGACCTAAGCCAAAGTCAGATGCTTAACTTACTGAGTCATGCAGGTCCCCCATACTTCAAAATAAAATCTTAAAAGATATATCTATGGAGGGAAAATGGAGAAAAAGCCTGGAAAGAAATATACCAAAATGTAACCAGTGTTTCGTTTTGCTTTGTTTTTTAAGTGCTATGACTTTTTTGAATGTTTCCATATTTTCTGGGTGTTCTAAAATGTGTGAGTGCTATTTATTTATTTATTTGATTTTATTTATTTATTTGACAGACAGAGATCACAAGTAGGCAGAGAGGCAGGCAGAGAGAGAGGGGTGGAAGCAGGCTCCCTGCTGAGCAGAGAGCCTGATGTGGGGCTCCATCCCAGGACCCTGGGATCATGACCTGAGCCAAAGCCCCATGTGAATGCTATTTAAAAGGAGAAAAATGGGGCGCCCGGGTGGCTCAGTGGGTTAAGCCTCTGCCTTCGGCTCAGGTCAAGATTTCAGGGTTTTGGGATCAACCCCTGCATGGGACTCTGCTCAGCAGGGAGTCTGCTTCCCCCTCTGTCTCTGTCCACCTCTCTGTCTACTTGTAATCTCTCTCTGTCAAATAAATAAATAAAATATTTTTAAAAATAATAAAAAAATAAAAGGAGAAAAAGAAGCTATTTTTTTATAGGACAAAAAACTTCTTTCCATGAAGCCTTCTCTGATGTCCCCAGGTGAAGTCAAATGCTTCCCCTTCATTGCCATCGTGGACTCTACTTATAGTGGTGTTGTAACACATAGATCTAACTCACTAGACTTGCCATCTATGTCCTATTCATTTTATTTCCTTAGCACCTCGCCCTCAAATGGTAACACTCAGTGTTTACTGAATGGAATGAACATTTGTGAAAATGCAAGATACAAAGTGGAATGAACGGTGGGTGTCAAAGAGAAGTTTAGGATTAAAAGACTAGTAAGGAGCACAGATATTGAAAGGGAGTGATCCCTCAGGATGGGGGCAGGGGTTGTCAAGGTCTAGGAGATGCCGAGGTGTTGAGTTAGGCCTTGATTCGTTCCTGCATTGCTGAAATGCCAGGTAGAGTTTAGAGTTTGGTATGAATAAAGATATGGAGGTTGGAATGTGTAAGAAAGCTTTTTTTTAACTTTTTAATTGTAAGATATTTTAATTTATTTTATACATAACACACATCTTACCATTTTAACCATTTTTAGGTGTACAGTTTATGACATTAAGTACATTCGCACTGAAGTACAATGATCACCACTATGCTTCTCCAGAACTTTTTCATCATCTAAAACTGAAACTCTGTACCCATTAAATAATAACTCCGCATTCTCCCCTGCCCCCGGCAGTCTTTGGTAACCACTGTTCTACTTTCTGTCTGTATGAATTTGACTATTCCAGTACCTTCTATAAGTAGAATCATATAATATTTGTCCTTTTGTGTTTGACTTATTTCATTCAACATAATGACTTCATGTTGTGTAAGAAATGTTTGAGGGGTTGACCTGATGGCACAGAGGATTCAAATAAAGAAATACAGAAGAAGATGAAGATAAAACTGAAAAGGTACTTTATGGCCGATTGGGAAATGCCTTGAATGCAAACCTAGGTGGCTGCTGTAGTGGGACCAGTTGATTGTGGGAGCTGGAACTGTTACAGTCTCTTGGAAAGTATCATGGCAATATTCTCTGAAGTTAAACATAAGTACATCCTCACCTACAGAAATTGAAATATACCCCAATACATAATGATAATACAAGAATGCTTATTGCAACATTGTTTACAAAGACAACAAATAGTATTATTGTGTATAAATAAGGGAATATTTATACATTATTATTGTACATCCAGGCCGTGGAAAAATATGCAACTAGAAAAAAATATGTTCTAGCTGTATGCATTAACCTGGAGAAGTAGTAGAGCGGCATGTTAAATGAAAAATGTTGCAGGGGCACGTGGGTGACTCAGTCAATTATGTGTCTGCCTTCAGATCAGGTCATGATCCCTGGGTCCTGGGATCAAACCCCTCATTGGGCTCCTAGGTCAGCGGGAAGCCTCTTTCTCCCTTTCCCTGGCCTGCCACTCCCCCTGTTTGTGCTCATGTATGTGTGCTCTTTCTCTCTCTGTCAAAATAAAAAAATGAAATATTTTTCAAAAGTGTAAGTTGCAGGGGGCGCCTGGGTGGCTCAGTAGGTTAAAGACTCTGCCTTCGGCTCGGGTCATGATCCCAGGGTCCCGGGATCGAGCCCCGCATGGGGCTCTCTGCTCAGCAGGGAGCCTGCTTCCTCCCCCCTCTCTCTCTGCCTGCCTCTCTGCCTACTTGTGATCTCTGTCTGTCAAATAAATAAAATCTTTAAAAAAAAAGTGTAAGTTGCAGAGGAATTTATGTAATATGATTGCATTTTATTTATTTGTTTGTTTATTTATTTATTTAAGAGGGAGAGAAGGATGTGAATGGTAGAGTTTGGAAAGGGAGAAAGAGAATCCCAAGCAGGCTCCACACCCAGCATGGAGCTGGACCCGGGGCTTGATCTCACAACCCTGAGATCATGACCTGAGCCGAAACCAGAAGTTGGGCACCATCCAGGTATCCCTGCATTTTTTTAGTTAAAGCAATGTAAGACTCTAATTATGAATAACTATATTTATAAATGTTTCTATTCTTTTCTATTCTACTCTATTCTATTCTATTTATTCAACAAATATTTATTGAATTCCAGTTGTGGACTAGCCTCTCACTCTAAGAACTAGGTATATAGGGGCGCCTGGGTGGCTCAGTGGATTAAAGCCTCTGCCTTCGGCTCAGGTCATGGTTTCAGGGTCCTGGGATGGAGACCCGTCTTGGGCTCTCTGCTCGGCAGGGAGCCTGCTTCCTCCCTCTCTCTCTGCCTGCCTCTCTGCCCACTTGTGACCTCTCTCTGTCAAATAAATAAATAAAATCTTAAAAAAAAACAAACTGGGTATATAGCAGTGAACAAAATAGACAAGTATCCCTACCCTCATGGAACTTACATTGTAGTTGGGGAGCAGAAGCAGACAATAACTAAAGAAACAAGTAAACTGAAGAAAAGAAAAAGAAAAAGAAACAAGTAAACTGTATAGGAGTTCAGGCAGTGATAAGTGTTAGGGAAAAATTTAAAACTGAAGAGGAGACTGGAGGGCAAGTCTGATATGTTGCACAATTTGGGGTGGTATTATTCACCTTGGGAAAAAGTGAGGGACAGGGTGGAAATTCAGTAGGATGAGCAAGAAAGACCTTACAAAGAAGGGAATATTTGATAAAAGACCTGAGAGGAGTAAGGGAATGAATGATTTGGATATATGGGAGAAGAGAATTGCAAAGAGAACATAAGAGGAGGTGATACCTAGCTGGCTCAATTGTAGAACATGTGACTCTTTTTTTTTTTTAAGATTTTATTTATTTATTTGACAGACAGAAATCACAAGTAGGCAGAGAGGCAGGCAGAGAGAGGAGAAAGTAGGCTCCTTGCTGAGCAGAGAGCCCAATGCGGGGCTCGATCCCAGGACCCTGAGACCATGACCTGAGCTGAAGGCAGAGGCTTTAACCCACTGAGCCACCCAGGCACCCCAAGAGCATGTGACTCTTGATCTTGGAATTGTGGGTTTGAGCCCCATGTCGGGTGTAGAGACTACTTAAAAATAAAATCTTCTTTAAAATATTTTATTTATTTATTTGACAGAGAGAGAGAGAGGTCACAAGGAGGCAGAGAAGCAGGCAGAGAGAGAGAGGTGGAAGAAGGCTCCCCACCGAGCAGAGAGCCTGATGCAGGGCTCAATCCCAGGACGCTGGGATCATGACCTGAGCCGAAGGCAGAGGCTTAACCCACTGAGCCACCCAGGTGCCCCGAAAGAGTGGATTATTAAATAGTTTTCCTTTATATATCTCGGTATTTTTTTACTTTGTTAGAAGCATGTGTTTATAATTAAAAACTAGTAAAGAGGGGCGCCTGGGTGGCTTAGTGGATTAGGCCTCTGCCTTCAGCTCAGGTCATGATCCCAGGGTCCTGGGATTGAGCCCCGCATTGTACTCTCTGCTCGTCAGGGAGCCTGCTTCCCCCTCTCTGTCTGCCTGCCTCTCTGCCTACTTGTGATATCTCTCTCCGTCAAATAAATAAAATTAAAAAAAAAAAAACCTAATAAAGAAAAAAGTGAATATCAAAATGGGGACAAAGTTGTAAGGATTAAATGAGATAATAAAAATATACATAAGCCATTAAATGCTCTACCATTGTTATTCATTACCTTATAAATAGTTGGAACCCTTTGAACATTTCTGAGCAAAGGCACGAGATTATGGAAGCAATTTTTTAGATCTTTTTTTAAAAGATTTTATTTATTTATTTGTCAGAGAGAGAGGGATCATAAGCAGGGGGAGCAGCAGGCAGAGAGAGAAGCAGGCTCCCTGCTGAGCAAAGAATCTGATGCGGGACTCCATCCCAGAACCCTGGAATCATAACCTGAGCCGAAGGCAGATGCTTAACTGACTGAGCCACCCAGTCTTCCCTGGAAGCAATTTTTTTAACTGGAGCAAAAATCATAGAACAAAAGATTAGTCATTTTATTTTTTTTAAGGTTTTATTTATTTGAGAGAGAGAGAGAGAGAGTGCACAAGCAGGGGGAGAGGCAGAGGGAGAGGGAGAAACAGACTTCCTGCTGAGCAGGGAGCCCTATGACCTGGGGCTGCATCCCAGAACTGGGAAACCATGACTTGAGCTGAAGGCAGACATTTCACCAACTGAGCCACTCAGGCACCCCTCAAATTAGCTATTTTAAAGCATATAAGTTAGTGGTATTAAGTACATTCACAATGCTGTACAACCACCGCCTCTATCTAGGTCCAAAACATTTTCATTATCCCCCACAAAAATACCTGACACCCATAAGGCAGTCATGCCCAATTTTTCCTTCCCTCTGGCCCCTGGAAATCACCAATTTGCTTTCTATCTCTATGGATATTTCAGATAAATGGAGTCATACCGTATGTGACATTTTGTATCTGGTTTCCTTCAGTTAGCGCAATGTTTTCAAGATGCATACATTTCTCACCAAGGATAAGTATTTCATTGCTTTTCATGGCCATGTGATGTTCCATTGCTTAATGTACCTTGTTTTGTTTATCCATTCAGTGGATGGACATTTGGGTTGTTTCCACCTTCTGGTTATTGTAGATAGAATAGTACTGCTATGCACATTCATGTTACAAACATCTGAGTGCCTGTTTTCAGTTCTTTTGTTTAAATTCCTAGGAGTGGAATTGCTAGGCCATATGTTAATTCTATGTGTGACTTTTTGAGAAATCACCAAATCTTCCACACCAGCTGTACCATTTTACTTTCCAGGGTACAAGGGTTCTAATTTCTCCACGTTATAACTAAGATTTGTTGTTTTTCCTTTTTTTTTTTTTTTTAAGATTTATTTATTTATTTGAGAGAGAGAGCATAAGAGGGGCAAGGGTCAGAGGGAAAAGCAGACTCCCTACTGAGCAGGGAGCCCAATGTGGGACTACATCACAGGACTCCAGGATTATGACCTGAGCGGAAGGCTGAGCCACCCAGGCACCCTCCTGTTTTTTTCTTTTTTAAATGACTATCCTAGTTGATGTGAAGTGGTGTTTTGATTTGCATTTCCTTAATGACTAATGATCTGAGCATCTTTTTATGTACTTGTTGGACATTTGTAAATCTTTTTTTTTTTTTTTAATGTCTATTCAAGTCATTTACTCATGTTTTTAAATTAGGTTGCTTGTCTTTTTGTTGTTGAGCTCTAAGAGTTCCTTATATACTCTGGATACTAGACTGTTATCAGACATATGAGTTATAAGTATTTTCTCCTATTTTGTAGGTTGTGTGAAAGAAATTTTAAGACAATTAGTTGGACAACAATGTGTGTGGGAAGGATTCCAGGAGTGATGAAGGGCAAAAAGACCAACTAGGAAGCCATTGCAGTTCTTTGGGTTGTAGTGAACACAGATTAGTAACAATGGGAAAATACCTCCAAAAGATTGTGTACCACAAGTGAAATTAGGAAAAGTCAGAGTGTAATGGTTAAGATTAGCCATCTGTAGAAGAAGCAAATGACCTGCTATAGCTTCAGGAAAGCATAATTCTATCAATATATCTAAAGCTCTAGCAGCCTAATCACTTAAAGTAGAATGGCTGGAGCCCTAACACAATCAAACTCTAACCTAATCAATTACAATAAAATGGCTGAAGTGAACATAAACAGAATCAATTATATTAACTTGGCTGGAGCTGAGACTCAATCAATTGAATTGTACCTTGTCTTCACAAAAGGGGGAGATAATCTGCATAGAATTCCCCCTTCCCCAACAACAACAACAACAACAACAACAATAAAGTCAGTATTTCCCCAGTGACATTTAGGAAGGAAGATTCCTAATTTGGCCTACACAAGTATCTTATATATTTATAAAGAAGATGCATGTAGTTCTATTAGTTATTAAAATTATCCAATTAATTCACTTGTTCACTAAACAGCCTTCTAATTATAATATTTGACTTCCAAAATTGTCAAGTATTTTGATTGGTCAGTAGGTTTGTCTAGGCCACTATAAGGTATATGTGGAACATTAAATCAACCATATGGCTTTTATTTCATGCTCTTTTGAGTTTGGTCAGCATAAATGAGTTCTCCTAAGATGAATTAATTGGACAAAATCAAATTCTCAGCATTCAAACTGAGGCTCAGATCCTATTAAAGAAGAAAACTCAACAATGTTTCTATCTCTTATTGCTCTACCATCAACTCAGGCTTGGAAGGAGTCTTCTTTCATGGACTCAGAGAGGTAGTGAGAGTTTTTGTTGTTTTGTTTTTCCATTCTAGAGTGGAACGAAGACTTAGAAAGTGCTTACGTCACCTAGGGCTGCTCATAGTTCACCTAAGTTAGGTGCTAAATGCTCCAACTCCCAGCCCAGAGCATGCTCTGCCTCTTGCTAAAGCAATCACTGATGGTTTCTACAGAATGGGAAAAGCACAAACAGGGGGAATTATAGGGTGTCCCTGGGGACACAGAAGAGTTTCCGCAGCCATAGCTGATGACCTGGAGATACGGGCACATCCCCTCCACAAGATGACTAGTAAGGACACCAAGATTCTTGGATGCCCAGTAGGGGCACTTTCTGACAGTGAAGCAGGTCATGGGGAGACAAGAGAAGAAGGTAGAATCTTTTTGACCTAACAGCAGTCTGGCTTTGTTTCTGAAGTATAGGAAATGTCTCCCCAACATACGACTATGATGACACTTAAGACCACAAAGAGGAAGCTTCCTGGGGTTATCTAGCTGCTGCTTTCGTCTAAGAGAATGGGGTGGGAATTCCACTGGATGAAGTCTTAGGACAGCCACCTTGCAATTCAGCCCTACCTCTGAATTATTTCATTCCTCTTTCTCAGACCTGGAACCACAGAGTCAGCTGTACAGAGAGCAACCTTGCTGTGTGTGGTGCAAAACTGGATGTTAGCTATGCACGCAGAGGAATCGAATTTTCTCATTTTTTCACAGAGCTGAGAGGGGATGGCCTTAGTAGCAGGGATACTTCTTTCATCTTAATAAGGGAGAAGGCCGAGCATGTGGAAATACACACAAGTAAGACAGTGGATTCAGTATTGGAAAAATAAGACAATCCATTTAGCTGTGTGTCTATTTTGTCAATGAAATGTGAGTAGAGGTCATCTGCTGACAGAGAAGTGGGGGGGGGGGTGTTGGAGATTTTCAAAGCGAGAAGGTGTGAAACAATTCTTGAGCAGAGTAGAAATGAGAATTTACCAGGGAAGTGTAGTATTAGGTAATGTTGAGTTTTGGGGTCATAAACTTAAGTGATACTAGTCAGCAAGAATCTGTGATTTCCTCTACCAATATTTAGCTGCCCAGGTATAGATGCAGAGAAGCTAAATTGTTGGATTTAACCAGAACTGATTTTTTTTTTTAATTTCCTTAAGTAATCTCTACACCCAACATGGGGCTTGAACTCACAACCCCAGGATCAAGAGTCACATGATCTACAGACTGAGCCAGCCAGGAGCCCCAGAATTGATTGTTTTCCCCCCAGGAAAGTTCAGTGGAGGGAGAAATGGGGCAAGGAAGTTAACAGGTTTATAGTCCTAGATATAAGGGGAGGGGGTGGGTTATTTAAAGACTAAAATAAAGGGGAGCCTAGGTGGCTCAGGCAGTTAAGTGTCTGCCTTTGGCTCAGGTCATGATCCCAGGGTCCTGGGATTGAGCCCTGCATCTGGCTTCCTGTGAAGCAGGAAGCCTGCTTCTCCCTCTCCCACTCCCCCTGCTTATGCTCCCTCTCTCCCAGTGTCTTTCTCTATCAAATAAATAAATAATCTTTAAAAAAATAAGAAAAAGAAGAAGAAGAAAATAAAAAGTATCAATGGTTTAAAGATCATTGAAAGAAAAGAGGTAATTGGGTGGGAGGACAGGTGTTAGGGTGTGAGAAGAAAAGGCAGAAAATGATGAACAGAGGTTAAGGTACTTGGATGTTTCAGAGAATTTTATCTGGACTAAACTGTTCCAACTTTTTTTTTCTTTTCAACCATTGGTCTTTCCTTATTTCTTCTTTGCACCTCTTCTCCCATCAGGGAGTAAGAAACAATGAAGTCTGCTTTTCGTTTCTTGTCTGGGTAACTGAGCTGCTGGCTCTCCCCCAATCCTCAATATGGATCTCACTCTCTTTTTCTGTTTCTTCATTCTGGAGAAGGAAAGCTGATAGTTGAGGGAAGATGAGGTCAGGAGCACTACATCTTCCTCCTTGTGGGTGTCTCATTCTCTGCCAAGTGATCTCTTTGGGGAAAATATGGCCAGAGGGGCAGCAAGCAGGTTATGAATATGGTTTTAGCTGCAACCAGAGAGAACACAGACAAGAACTGCTGACAGGGCAAATATGAGGCCCTGGTGCGGAGATAGACTTTTTGGAAGAAACTTTAAATGCAGAAGACTTTGGGAAGGGGCCCAGAGGAACATGGAAAATTCCACAACCTTTATTTGGGGTCTTCATGTGCTATACAGAGGTGAGCCCAGGCTCACCACAGTGAGGAGAACCCCCTTGTCAGTTTTGGCCAAGTTGGTCACTCCTAGAGATTAGAAGAACCTCAGTAAAGCCCTGTAAATTTTCCCTGGGTAGGAGATCCCAACTTGCCCCAGGGTACTTGGAGGGAGCACTGAGAACTTTGATAGGCAACTAGACTCTCTGGGGAGTGGGCCCTGAGCCTCCTCACTAAGACCTACTCTGTGGTCCAGGAAACTTCCTCTCCACCCAAACCTCTTTTAACAACATTGGGGTTCTCATACACTATAACTGGTCAAATCTTATAGGGCTCCCCTCCACAACTGTGCATTTACATATATCGTTTCTTCTGCTCAGAATGTTGTCTCCCATTTTTCTCCTAGGAAATTCAGATTTTTTTTTCATCTTTCAAGACTAGTTGAAAGGTTACCTCCTCTCTGAGGCCTTCCCAAGGACAGTTGCTACTTTTTTTTTGTTTCCCCCCAAAACTAATTTTTTAATCTTTTTAAAAATTTTTTTAAAGATTTTAAAAAATTGTTATTTATTTACTTGTCAGAGAAGGAGAGAGAGAGAGAGAGAGAGAGAGCACAAGCAGGGGGAGCAGCAGGCTCCGGGCTGAGCAAGGAGCCTGAGGTGGGACATGATCTCAGGACCCTGGGATCATGACCTGAGCCAAAGACAGATGCTTAACTGACTGAGCCACCCAGGCCTCCACTCCCCCAAAACTGATTCATCTATTCTCACATCACTGGCCATATCCACTTACCTGTTTATACCTGTGTCTGCCCCATCAGACTTGTGAGTGCCTAAAGGCAAAAGATCACAATTTAATCATTTTGGTATCCTCCAAATTTAGCAATTTGGCAAATACTCTATAAATATTTGTTGATTGAGTGACAGTATTTAAACTCAGAACTAGACACCTTGAGGTATACACAAAAAAGACAAAATATAAAATGCAATCCTTCTTAATAAGTTTACCTATTCATTAACAACAATTTAATGCAATAATTTAATATATTTAATAATAATATTAGATGTGCCATATATGTGCCATTTAACAGTGCTTACTATAACCCAGGCACTGAGTCACTGAATTAAATACACATACCTGGTTTTAAACTCATTTACTTCTCACAATAACGTATAAATATTGCCATTATCCCCCAAATTACTGGGTGGGTAAAATTAGGCTTGGAGGGATTAAAGAACTTGCTTGTGATCTCAAACTGATCAGAGAGTGTCAGAGTACAGGCATTTCTGACTCTAAAATTCATGCTCTTAAAAAAACTTTTTTTAAGATTTTTTTTCTAAGTTTTTATATATTTACATAATCTCTACACCCAGTATGGGGCTTGAACTCACAACCCCAGTTGTCTCCTGCTTTACCAACTGAGCTAGCCAGGGACCCATCAAATTTGTGCTCTTAGTCTTTGTGTTACAGGGCCTGAGTCAAGTTTTGTACAATACAGTTTATACCACCATTATTACAAGGCAATATAATAAAACACAAAATCATATGGTTCAATTTGCAAATAAAACATTTAAATCGGGTTATTAATTATTTGATATGTATAAGGAACCGGCAGTCATGGACTTTCCACGTAAGTACTGTATGTACATCATCTCATCTGATCCCCCACAGTCACTTGTGTCGGGAGCTCTACTGCCCATTTAAGAGAAACTGAGGCTGGAGGAGGTTAAATAATTTGCCTAAATGCACAGTGGTGTGTTGAGCTGACCCTCAAACCCAGATCTCTCTTCTACTCCATGCTGCCTCGGGTTGGTAGGAAGGGCCAAGCAGAGCATTCTGGTGGAGGGGAGTGGCTTGAGCAAAGACAGAGGCTGGAATGAGCAGGATGGCTGTGAGAAGAAGTAAAGAGTCAAGCATCTGGTTGATTCAGCGGGTGGAGCCTGTGGCTCTTGGTCTTGGGGTGGTGAGTTTAAGCACCACGTTGGGCACAGAGCTTACTTAATTAAAAAAAAAAAAAAAGTTAAAGGGATGCCTGGGTGGCTCAGTAGGTTAAGCATCTGCCTTCAGCTGAGATCATGATCCCAGGGTCGTCTGGCTTTGGGCTCCTTGCTCAGCAGGGAGCCTGCTTCTCCCTCTGCCTGCCACTCCCCCTGGTTGTGCTCTCTCTCACTGTCTCTCTGACAAATAAATAAATAAAATCTTGTAAAAAAAGTTAAAAAAAAAAAAAAAAGTCAGGCATCAAGTCTCATCCTCCAAGGAGCAGAGGGTGGGGCTTCCTAGGCAGCTCTGGCCCTGCAGAGGATTGCAACAGGGTGAGGTGGGGGTAGGGGTTTGGGGTTCCTGGAAGGTGACTGAAGCCCAGAAGGCTGGCCCTGTGCCCACTGTGTGGCTAAAGCAGGCCCCGCCCAATAGTGCTGGTGGGAGAGCCATGCCTGAGGGCTAGTTCCTGGAAGTCTGGCTGCCACCCGCCCCCACTAACTGCTGCATCCTAGGCCTGGATGTCTCCCTGAGTCAGGCTGCCCACTGGCTGGCTGCAGTCCCGTTCCAAGTGTCTCTCACATATGAGTGTGGCTTCCAGATAGGTTAGGTTAGGATAGGATAGGTTCCCCAAACCCCTGAGGCGCTCTGGCCTCCAGGCTTTGAAGCTTCCATCTCCTAATAATAATAGACTCACTTTCCTGTAGACTTCTTGTCATCTTCTCGGGAACACCACTAAATAGGTATCATCATCATCATCATCTCCATTTTTCAGGTGAGGAGAGAAAGCTCAGAAAGGTTGGGCTGCCCAAGCCCACATAGCCAAGAAATGTTAAGACTCAAGCCTGGGTCTCAAGATACAGTATCTGGTCCTTCCTCATTCTGCTATACACCATGCCATGTCTCTTGAGATTTAGAATGAAGCCCCAGGGTTTATTTCTTCTGGGCTACTCTGGATTCATTTTGTTAGCCTTCATCCATTTTGGGTTCAGGGCTAGGCTCTGCTAGCAGGGCACAACTCTTAGATGTCAGAGTCTGGAATCTTCAGTCTTACCTACTCCCTGGACCCGAAGCCCAAAGCAATTTTGGTCTGAGAGTGGGGCTCAGTCTCCCCTCAACTCCTGAGAAAATCCTCTAGGAATTCTTATCGATGGAAAGCAACCTCCTCAAAGACTTTTTTTAATCCTATCTTTCCCCAAACTAGAAGACAAGGAGAATCCCCAGCAGATGGCTTAGGAGATCTGGCTCCAATACCTGGGCCTCGGTCTGCTTTAGTAAGAGGGGCCTCAACTATTCCCAGGTCCCAGGCCCCCTCTTCTACCTCCCCCAGCCATCCGGGGTAACCGCCAGGCTCTGGTGCCTAGGATAACGCCCAGCCCTCCCCTTGCCTCCTGTGGCTGCCTCCCCTTTCCGTCTGTTGAGAGAGGAAGCCAGGGGGTGGCGGGTGCAACCCTGCAGGGCACTGATAAAGGGCCAGGCCTGCCCCCGCCCCCTGGGGCCACTGCGGTCAGACCAGCAGGCAGGCAGGCAACACAGCCATCTCCCTCTGGGACCCACGGCCCTCCCCTGGTTCCACCTCTGCCCACCCCGCCCTACTCGGGAAGCTGGTTGCATAACCCAGTGGGGTGTTTGGCAACATTGCCTGTGGCTTGACCTAATGCTGGTGGTGGTGTGCACATGCGTTGGGGTGGGGGGTGGATTGATCGGGGGTGACAAGTCAGCCTTTTGAGGATAGGTGAGCAGCCCTGGTTGGAGAATGGTGTAACAGTCAAGATATGTTGCCATGTTTTTCTCCACATTCTCTTTGCTACCTTTGCTGAAAGCAGGAGAATCTTGGGATTGGAAAATGTTAGGTATCCTGCCTTGCCAAGTCACAGGCACTATCCAACCCATCCAGGCTTCTAATCCTCTGCTAATCATAAATCAGACAAAGGGGACTGAAGAGAGAAGGCTGTTGACTCTGGACATCAGGAATCCGAGAAGAGGAGGCTGAAGGAACCATTCCCACCCCTGAGGGCTGTCAAGGGTGTTCTGGAGGCAGGATGCAGGGTGGGAATGGCAGTCATGGCCTTTTCCTATAGGAGGGGAGTGGAAGAGAGGTGGGAAAGACAATTCTGGCTGGCCAAGCTGCCTCAGTGAAGCCTGTCTGTTCACGTAGTTCACCCTACTTGCTCATGTCTGTCCCCCCGAAATAAGCAGTAACTGCTTCAGACACTTCTATAAATGCCTATTGCTTACAAGATGAAATACAACCTTTCTAGCTTGACTTTCAAGACTCTTTACAATCTAGCCCCAAACTTCCCAGGCTTATCTTCTACTACTTCCTACCCCCACACCCCATGCTAGTAGACCCAAAGTATTACCCTATGTTTTATGGCTCTGTGCCTTTATCTTTGCTTGGAATACCCTTCTCCCTCTCTCTCCCTGGTGAACCCCTAGTCATTCTCCACAGCCCAGTTCAATTGTCATCTCCTCTGTGAAGACTTTCCTGAATTTCATCAAGCAGAAATTCAACTTCATAGCCCTTATTTTTTTTAAGAGATTTTATTTATTTATTTGACAGAGAGAGACACAGCAAGAGAGGGAACACAAGCAGGGGGAGTGAGAGTGGGAGAAGCAGGCTTCCCGCTGAGGAGGGAGCCCAATGTGGGGCTCGATCCCAGGACCCCAGGATCATGACCTGAGCTGAAGGCAGACACTTAATGACTGAGCCACCCAGGTGCCCTCATAGCACTTTAATAGACCTTTATTAGTGTAATTTCCCAACTAGACTGTGAGTGAGGGCATAGACTATGTCTTATCCATCTTCGTGTTCCTGGAGTATAAAACATAGTAGACACTCAATAAATCTTCACTGAATGGATTAATGAATGATGAGGCTTGTGTTATCCATAGTTGTATCTGCAATGCCACAACAGTGCCCTGGGCTGTAGTTTTCATTCAGTAAATGTTTGTTCACCAGCTGTAACCTGATATCATTATTTAATCAGCCACAAGTGTGACTATCATCACCCCTCATCCCCTCTGAGGGGCCTGAATAAGTATGCCACTAAGAGAGCTATATCTGAATGCCCAGATTCCAGGTATGTAACCTAGATTCATGCCCAGGTCATCAAGAGATTCTGAACCCACAAGTAATGTGCCATGAAGCCATGGGTCCCTCCTGTTCCACAAGGATCATGCATATAGAATCATGATCTCCTGGAATAGAGACAGAATCCAAAGTGTTTAATCATAGATGTGGTGTGGGGGTTGATCAACACCCACCCCCCCATCCCCCCTACACCCCCAGCCTCCCAACCCCCGCACAGACACAAGGTACAAGGAAGCCATATCAAACTGCCTCTTGAGTTGCTTGTTTGTATTGCTGGTTGTGGAAGGTCCCAAGGGAGAACTGCGGTGCTGATGTAGGGGTGTAAGGGTGGGGAATACTTGGAGGAGGACTCCCAGCAGCTATTCTTTATGAACTGGGACAGAATATTTTCAATATCTTTTTTTTTTTTAAGATTTTATTTATTTGACAGAGAGAGAGATCACAAGTAGGCAGAGAGGCAGGTGAGGGGAGAGGGGGAAGCAGGCTCCCTGCTGAGCAGAGAGCGGGATGTGGGGCTCCATCCTAAGACCCTGAGATCATGACCTGAGCCGAAGGCAGAGGCTTAACCCACTGAGCCACCCAGACGCCCCAATATTTTCAATATCTTAACAGTGAACATGATCTTATCAGAGAATGTTGGCTGGGTGCCAGCTCTGCCTTGGGGTGACACCCATCTGCCTCCCTGTCTTTAATTATTTCCAATAGAACTTGAACTATTATACAAAGAAAAAAAAACAGAAAAAGTTTTAAGCTGCAGCTGTAAGGACTGAAGCTAGACATGGGAAGGACTTTCCTTATAGCTGAGAGCCACTAACGGGAAACTAGAAGGAAACAAGACTCCTGTGGTCTCTGGAGACAGATCTGTTTGGCCTGGGTCTTGGACTGTGCATTGGAGACCAAGGGATGATGGAGCAACTTCTGGGGGGTACTTCCTGCCCTGAGAAAGAGCTGCTGTGAATGCTGGGGGATGAACCGGATATCCTAAGACATGTGCTGACCTGTCCAGAGGATGAGGCTGCCCTGTGTTTGGGGTGCCCTGCCTGGAAGAAAGGGGGACAAAGGGCACCCAGGGCCCCCTTTAAGAGAGGTGAATACTGTCCCTGCTGGGCACCCTCTGCACACCTAACTCCCCTCACACACTGACAATGAACCTGGTCAAGAAAGAGGCCTTTGTCCTAGGACATCTGAAGCTGCTAGGGGAGGGGAGAAGGCTACAGGTGAAAGGACACATCAAAGCAGCCACTGCCCCTCCTCCCCAAAATAGCTCCCCTCCCTCTCTCCCAGAGGCCAGGCTTTCCTTAAGTAAAAGCAATGCCCTAAAAGCCCACTTGCCTTAACAGCTGGGACACTAGACATTGGGTTCCTATCTTCAGCGGCTATGACTCAGTTTCCCCGTCCCTAAGAGAGTTAAGGGAGCATAAGGAAGGAGGTTAGACTTGTATGAAGTTTAGAAGTCACCTTGGAGTGGGCCACCAGGTTGGATTTCATCCTATGCATGGGAGAAACGCAGGCCTGGCTGGACTCCTGGGCTCGGAAGGAGGGCTGAGAGGCGCTGGAAGCCATGTGTGCCCCCGCTGGCCGGGAGCAAGGTGGGGGCGGGGTGTGGGCAGAAACCACACCGGGCTCAAGTTTCCTCTCTTGGCCAGAAGGGGCAGGAGGAGAGGAGGGCCTCGGGGAGAGGGGTGAGGGGAGGGTTGGAGGAAGGACGGAGAGCTCAGGCCGAGGTCTTCAGAGAGGAGGCTGGTGCGCCACCCGGCGCTCCCCCGTGCTCAGGCCGAGCCTCCACACTCGGCAGCTCAGAAATGGCCCGGGGGCGGGGCACGGCCCTCCCCCGTTTCCAGAGGTAGCAGGGATCCTCACCCAGGAGGTGTCAGCGCAGGCCTAGCCTCCCCAGAGACAGCACCGGGAGCCACATCTCTCTCCTCGCCCAGCTCGGACCCTGCCACAGGTGCCTGAGGGGCAGGGTGGGTGGTCGATTCCAGTGGGATCCCACGGGCAAGCTGGGGAGGTGGAAGGGGCAGAGGGAGAAAATCACCAACTTTCTGCACACCCGCAGGAGACCTCGGGCCTTCCCTGGCTGCCCCTGGCTTGGGAATTTGACATCTTTGGGAATTCATCTGGGAGCAGACCTAGATGGATTATTGAGCACTCTTGAGATTCTTGGGGTGAGAGGCTGTAGGTGGGGACCAGACAGTCATCCTCTGAGGCCCCTTTGAGGGGGTGGGGGTGACCCTGAGTAACCCTTCAGCAGGAGGGTGCCCCCCGGGGTGGGGTGGAGCTGACAAAATCTTAAGCCTATGGTACCCCCCTTTCCTCTACTCAGTTCCATCATGCTGCCCTGCCTGGCCAGCTGGGAAGATTTGGGGGAAGGTGAGGAACTGGAGACCCTGGATGCCTGGGTGCCTGGATGGACACGGCAGAAGGATGGGATGGTGGGCGCAGAGCTGTTGAGGTCTTGCCTCCTTTGCTCCTTCTGGGCCTGGGCAGTTGAGCTCACTAGAACTGACAGGGAGAAGAAGGCATCCTACCCCGGTACAGCTCCTTTGGACTGGAAATCTTAGCAGCTGGGAAAGTAGGAGGCTGGGTAGCAGTGGAAGAGAAGAGGGGAGGTAACAGATCTGCTGGGGCTGGGATACTCTTGTCATTGGCCCCCAAATGACTGGTGTTTGGTTTCTAGGGACCAAATGAGGATAACAGAAACTTGTCCCTTTCTGCCTTGTTCCCATCCACCTGTTTGAGTCGTGTATGTCCTCAGGAAACTAAATCTCACTCTGATCAACTCTCCCTCTCTCTTCCGGTTTCCTCCGTTCTGTTTCTCTATTTCACCTCTATGTGTCTCTCCCTCTTTGGGGATGGTTCCTAATATTTCTAAATAGCTTGCTCACCTGCCACTCCACACCCCAGGTTTCCCTGATCCCTCCCCATCTTTTCACTGCTCCTGATGACACCGGGGGAGGTGGGTTGACCTAATAAACCTCAGAACAGGATTCCAGAGGCAAGTACCTTCTCTCGTTCTCTCCATCAAGGCACCCCCACAAATGGTCCTCATCTTGAATTCTTGAATATAAAGCTCTGTGTCATTCTGTGAGTACTCAGAGACTGTGATAAGAGCTTTCTGGGGAGCACCATCAGGATCAGAGTAAGGAGGATGAATTATAGCCCCTGGAGATGGCGCCAGTCCTACCTGGTACGTGTTGGTAGGGAGGAAGAGGGCTGTGTGACTTCAAAGTGCAAGTTAAACTGGAAAGTGGGAATTGTTTATTGTAAAGCAAAAGGGACACAGGGAGGCCCGCTCTAGTCTCCCAAGAGCTGTTGTTTCTGCATCCTCTGTGACGTTTTGTTGGAGTCAATTCTGACTATGCCATCCTCCCTGCTCTATACCACTAGCTCCCAGTCCAAGACACCTAGGCCCCCAGGCCCATCCTTAGAAAGGTAGGTTCCTAAGGTCCAGAGGGGCCTAAGCCTGGTGTATAGACCACCAACAACCACTGACTATCTAGGGGAAACCATACTGTTCCCTTTTGGCCTGGTGCAAACTTGCCACTGCTCCAGAGAGGTGGTTGGAACTAGCTGATCTAGAGATTCTCATCAACTCCCTCTTCTCCGACCTCCTGCCTCCCACAGGGACCCTTCTGGATTCTCATTTCCCTGTCCCAAAGGTGCATGAGGAGGGGATGATATCTAGTCTTAGAGACCAGGACAGCCTAGAACCCAGCCTAGCCTGGGTATGAAGCCTGGGTCTTAAGCCTGGGTCTGGAGATCATTTGCCAGGCTCTTTTCTGGCTTTG
Organism: Mellivora capensis; assembly: GCA_004024625.1. Classification (NCBI taxonomy): domain Eukaryota; kingdom Metazoa; phylum Chordata; class Mammalia; order Carnivora; family Mustelidae; genus Mellivora; species Mellivora capensis. The sequence continues at coordinate 9,071 of PISX010002623.1, read as the reverse complement.
GGTTCTTTCCTGTAAATACATATGGTTGGACTAGTTTAGCATTTTTCAAGGTGGGATGGGCCTCTGGCATCAGAAGCACTAGGGCACTTGTTAAAATGCTGCTTGCTGGATACCTTGCACTTATGAATTCAATTCAGTGTGGAATTGAATTGAGAGGGGCGGGGGTACTCACAGGAGCCTGTGTTTTTAGAAGTACAACAGATGAATTTGGTGCATAATCAGGTTTCTGACTGCTTGAGCTAGATGTCGTGTACTGCCTTCTGCAGCATGGAGCTTCTCTGGTCCTGTCTCCATTTGATGGAAGAGACTGAATGGGGAAGTGATTTGACCAAAGTCATGCTTTTGGAAGGCCAGAGAACCTGGTCTCCTGCCTCCTAGGGTAGGATCTTTGAACTGCACCTAAGAGTCAGATCCAGGAAGATACAAGGAGGGACAAAGTTGAGGCGGGGTGGGGGGTTCGGTGTGAAGGACTATGAGGCAAGTCATTGTCCCTGCCCCCTAACCCCCTTCTCCATTCACTTTGCCTTTGGGCAATTTCCTCCAGAACCTGGGTGGGGGAGGGTGGGGTTCCGGTGTTGAAATGGCATCCTGGACAGACATAAACACCCCACCCACTTTGCCCACGGGCCAAGCTCCTGGGCCTACACCAGCTCCCAGCTCTGGGGATGGCAGTATAACAAAGGGGCAGGGGGCAAGGGCTAGGGAGATCTTCCTTGCAAAAGATAATTTGCAGTCCTTACTAATTTTGGGTTAAGTCAAAGAGTGGATTTCGTATTGGATATCTGTGATAGGCCATCCTTGTGGTGATCTAAGGTCCTGCAATATGAGGTCATCCGGTCCTAGCCTCTGTCCTTTTCTAAGTGTCTCCCTCTCCTAGCCTGCCTGCCTTTACTTATATGGTAGGGGTGGGGTGCTGTGTCTGGCCAGAAGATATTGGGAGGTTCCTATGAAATCTACTTGTCATCTCTTGTCGAAGGCTTGGGGAGCAGGTGCAGGGAGATGGGTGTCAGGGAATAGGAAGGTGGGATGAGGAGAGGGGCAGACAGAGGGGAGAAGATGAAGACAGGGGTGAGGGTGTGCTGAGAACTGTAAGCTGCCCAAGCAGAAAGGGACCTCTGAGTTCGACTTCTCTAACTCCCTAGTTTTATAAATGAGGAAACAGAAGCTCAGAGCAGTGTGACAGCTTTGCCCAGCCTCACATGGCTGCTCTGTGGCTGACTGGCAGCTAGAGCCCATATCAAACATGGGTGGGGGTGCTGAAGGGGACTGTGTTTTTAAGGCACCAAAGAGATACTCCCCCAGAAGAAAAAAGAGATACCACAGAAAGAATTGACTGAGGTGAACCACCAGGAGAGGCTTGGAGTCTGGAGACACAGAAGTGGGATGGGAAGGTGTCTCAGAGGCTGCTGCCTGCTAGCAGAGTCGACGAGTAGACATTCCAGACCTATGCTGGCTCTTTATCGGGTTGAGTCTCAATTTCTGAATGGACCCTATAGGATCTTTGTGAAAATCAGTCTCAAACTAATTCTTGTAAAACATCAGCATAGTTCTTGACAATGCTTAATAAGCCTTTGCTATGGTTGTCATATGCCCTTAGGAACCTTGGAAGCCTGGTGGTGTGGGTTGGGGTATGACCAGGATGACCCTGCAGGGCCATAGGACAGAGGTCCAGTGTCTCCAGAGACCATTCCTCCTCTGCTGCCTCCAGCTGATAAACCTCTTATCAGGCTCAAGCAGGGGAGCCCAGGGTCAGGATAGGAGGAGAAGGCAGAACTGCTATCAGCCACCAGGCCTGGGCCGTATCTCAAAGAAGGGGAGGGGCTGTCTGCTTGGCTCTTCCCACAACACGCTCTTTGGGGATCCCCAAGTACTCACTCTCAACCTTGGAGGATGAGAGAGGAGGAAAACTGACGACCAAGGGGGAAAGCAGGAGTGATCCCTGGAATTGCCCCAGAAAATGGGGGAAAAACAACCCCAGAAGATGTGACTTCTGCCCTGCCCGATGATACAGTTTTGGGGAGCAAGAAGAAGGGGAAAGGGAAGGCACCTTGTCTGAAAAAGTAGGTAAAAACCTACTGGGCTCCCAAAGGACCTGACTACAGCCACAGCAGGTGAAGTGGAGATCACACAGCAGGGAAAGCCTTTGTAGCATAAGGAGTCGGTTGATGAGGACAACAGAGCTAGGGGCATGAAGCCTCTCCTTCTCTCAGCTGAGGCTGCTGGGAGATCTCCATGGAGGCAGGACAAAGTTGCTGGCCCCTAGCGGGAGATGCTTTAACCTAGATCTTTTTTTAAACCTGTTTCTCCTTTGACACAGGTTGCTGGGGCTTTTTGGGCTTTGGGGACCCGGGACCAGGCCCTGGCCCAGTAGGATGTCCCCGTGTCCTCCCCAGCAGAGAAGGAACAGGGTGACACAGTTGCCTGCTCTGGAGCTGGGTGAGATGGAGTTGACTTGGCAAGAGATCATGTCCATCACTGAGCTGCAGGTGAGCAGGGTTGGGGGCACTTGGGAGAAGGAAGAGCAGAAAAATACGGAGTCTGGCTGGGACCTGAGGTGGGGGGCTGGAGCAAGCAGGGAATGTTCCAGGCACTGGAAAAGGATGGGCTGGAGTAGGAGGGAGATCTGGATGGAAGACCAGAATATGAAGGGGAAAAATGTGTGGAAGAGCAGGGGAAAGGAGTGGTGGGGAAGGAAGGATCTGACTGGGAGTATAAGCTCTCTGGGCAGCCACCACTGCTCACATCTCTCTATCCCACCTCCTGCCCTGCCTTTCTTTTCTCACCTTCTTCCCTTCTGAACTCCTCTCCTCCAATACTGCCCATCTTCTTCCCTCATTTCCTCCCCCTGTCTTCAGATGCTGGGCTCCTTTCCCTCAGGTAGCAGAACAGTAATTCAGGGGCCTGGAGAAGGGGGGGCTGGTCAGACTATGACGGGGTCCTCGCCTCCTGCTAGTTGGACAAAGGGGTGTCTGTTGGTCTAACAATGATGCCTTTGTCCCATCTGGGCTGGAGCATGGTGTCTCCTCCATGTGGGTTGGGGGCCCTGTTTTCCAACATGTTCTCTCCTCCTCTATGCACCTGGGCGGGGAGAGAGGGACCGAAGAGGAGAGGGTAGAGCTTGTGCTGGCTCCCCAAGGTGCCTCAGCCCCTAGACCTGGCTCTGCCCACTGACCCCACCCCTCTTTTCTCCCCTGTCACAATGCCTGGGCCCTCAGGATCTGCCCTGAGCCCTTCTTCTGCTCAGCAGCTCCCTCTGCTGGGAACCCAGGGGATGGCCAGGGTCTGAATTTGACCCTTTGACCCTAGATAACCACAGCAGGAAAGGGTTGGGGGGGGCGGTCATCATAGATAACAACTTTTTGTCTTCCTGAAGGAACTAAAGGAAGAAGTGCCATTTCAACCCAATAAGAACTTCTTCTGAAGAGGAGGAGATTCTATATTGTTGCAGCCTTAGATAGTCCTTTCCCGTCTGACCTCAGTGACTTCCATTCCTGTTTAAGCTGCTTTCTGATTGAAATAGCTTCGCCGCAACCTTACAAGAAGCTTTGAATGATTTTTAGCACTTTTCTGTTCCCTTGTTATCTCACTGTGTCTTTCAGAAGGACCCAGCTTGGTCCCAAGAGAGAGCTGGTTTCTGTCCCTCAGGATGTCTCCAAAACCTCTTTGTCTTTTCTTGCAGGGCCTAAACGCTCCAAGTGAGCCATCATTTGAGGCCCCAGCCCCAGCCCCGTATCCTGGGCCCCCACCACCCCCAACTTACTGCCCCTGCTCAATTCACCCAGATGCTGGCTTCGCCCTTCCTCCACCACCTTATGAGCTTCCAGCACCCACATCTCAGGTCCCAGAGCCTTCATACTCCTATGGCAACATGGCCATCCCAGTCTCCAAGCCACTGACCCTCTCGGGCCTGCTCAGTGAGCCCCTCCCAGACCCCTTGGCTCTCCTGGACATTGGGCTGCCAACGGGGCCCCCCAAGCCCCAAGAAGACCCAGAATCTGACTCAGGATTATCCCTCAACTATAGTGACGCTGAATCTCTTGAGCTGGAGGGGACAGAGGCTGGTCGGCGGCGCAGCGAGTATGTAGAGATGTACCCAGTGGAGTACCCCTACTCACTTATGCCCAACTCTTTGGCCCACCCTAACTATGCCTTGCCACCTGCGGAGAACCCCTTAGCCTTAGAACCCTCTTCAGGCCCGGTGCGGGCCAAGTCCACTGCACGGGGGGAGGCGGGGAGTCGGGATGAGCGTCGGGCCCTGGCCATGAAGATTCCCTTCCCAACGGACAAGATTGTCAACTTACCGGTAGATGACTTTAACGAGCTGTTGGCACGGTACCCACTGACGGAGAGCCAGCTGGCCTTAGTCCGGGACATCCGACGGCGGGGCAAGAACAAGGTGGCCGCCCAGAACTGTCGCAAGAGAAAGTTGGAGACCATTGTGCAGTTGGAGCGGGAACTGGAGCGGCTGGGCAGTGAGCGGGAACGGCTTCTCCGGGCCAGAGGGGAGGCTGACAGGACCCTGGAGGTCATGCGCCAACAGCTGACGGAGCTGTACTGTGACATTTTCCAGCACCTGCGGGATGAAGCGGGCAACAGCTACTCCCCTGAAGAGTATGCTCTCCAACAGGCTGCTGATGGGGCCATCTTCCTGGTGCCCCGGGGGACCAAGATGGAGGCCACAGACTAAGCTGGCCCAGAGGGGTGGGACTGGTGATGGAGATTTCCTTTATTCCCTTCTGATAAACGTACTCCCCAGAAGAAGCTGGGTTCTCTAGACCAGAAGGGGACAATGGGAAACCTGGCATTTGGAGGATCCAAGGTGTATTCAGTAAGGCTTGCCTTGAGACAAGTGCATGAGGGGAGGTTGGAATCTCTTTTCCATGATTCAGCTTCCTAGGTCTCCAACCTCCACCTCTTGTTTGAGCTTGGTATATAAAACGTTCTACACAAATAGCCTTCCACTGTGTCTTCCTTCTCAAGAAAGGGTGATGAAGCTCAGTACTCAGAGTTCAGTGCTTGTTAGTGGCAGGGAGGGAATCCTGCCAAGCTCGTTTCTTTCCCCTACAACTTTGTATGAGAGATACACAAGAAATTTGGGCTTGAGCAGTGTGAGCTACCACCTTTATTTCCTTTTTCAGAGCCAGAGATCATGGGTGATCTGAGGAATCCCACCCTCCCTGGTGGCCCACTATTTACAGAACAGGGATTGCTGCCAGCATTGGCGACCCCTCTGTGCAAGGTCCCTGAGGTTTAGACCTCTCCTTTCTCAGTCTTTGGGGCACAGAAAAGTCTAGAATGCCAGTAGGCCTTTTTTCTGTTCTCTCCCTCCTGCCTACTACTATAGGACGTCCTCATCCTGATGTGCCAGAGCTCTCTCAGAAGACGGAGATGCTCTTGATTGGAGAATTTGACTGGACATCAGTTTCAAGGGACTTCATACCCAAGTCTGGGGCAAAACCTGCTCCCCTGTGGGGGAGGTTATGCCTTTTGGTGAACTCTTCTCCTTGGTTACATTAGACACACTATCCAATCTTCGTTTCAGGGCATCCCTTTTCTAGATCTAGGGTCTCTTACTTTCTTGAAGCAGAACACATTAAGTTCTAGAATCCTTTATCACATCGAAGTCCAATCAAACTTCTCAGACACTACACCTTCATCTTTCATCTCCCTGGAGTTGGGTGGTTCCTGATCTTTCCAGTCACTTAACACGAATTACCTCTTTGGGGCATTTTACTTCTATTTACACTTCTACTCAACTTTACTAGCTCCAACAAGGAAAACTTACTTTCACTTCAAGTTCTGATAGACGCTCAGTTGTGAGCTATGAAAAGCAGACGGTGATCAAAGAGGTATGGAGTCTTTATGCTTACAGATTCTCAGAAATGTGGTCTCGAAGCTGGGTTAGGGAATGCAAACAGTTTAAAGCTTCTGATTCCTAATAGATCTGAAGACAGTTCAGACGCCTTGTCAACTTTCTCAAAAAATTGAAAATGCACAATCAAGTTGTAAAGGGCAGTGCCTGGGATTACCTTTTCAGAAACTTGTTCACCTAAGGGACATCAGACAGTGAAGATTTCACTTTTAAGCAAGCTCCCAAGTGGTAATTCTGAGGCAAATTTAGACCCTTACCCAACGCTGAGCACCTAGGTTTTAGCACCGTTCTAGGCACTGGATTTTATAACGGGGAGAAATGCCCCCCTCCCACAGATACACTGCAGCAGGTTAAGACCATACAAACAGAACTTAATACATAACTAAAGCAAAAGGTGGAACAGCTTTGGAGTATGACCTAAGTTCTGTTCCAGAGGTCGCAAAAACTTGCAACAGGTAATCATCTAAGTTATGGAACTTACCATCAACCTTCTATTTGTAAAGCATGTAGCAAAATACGCAGAATGACAGATGCAGGACCCCATTTTTCTCAACAGCAATGTTTTGCACACTGGTGGCCTGAGTCGCCATCCTTCTAAACCATGACCGTGAGAGAAACCTGTTCTATTTAGTAACTTCAAGCCACAAATGAAGATTCTTAAAATCACAGCAATGGAGACTGCATATATATTTACACCTTCCTACCCCTTCTACTAGCTGAAAATTGAGGATGGATCTTCTCTTGAAGTTGGGAAAGTTTAAGCATTTGCTGGGGGATCCAATTATTACTCCCAAATCTTGGGGTTACTTCCAAAAGGCCAAATACTTTTTAGTTTGGGGTAGGGGGAGAACCACTCCTAACAACCTGTTCCCCCTCTTCTCAATTTCTTCCTGTAATCTTAACATGTTTATGTCGTCCCACCTTTCTTACATACCTATCTTATTTGTTCATTTAGAAGCGTAAGTTAAGGAATGAAAAAGACTTCCAACTCTGCTAAAAAATTCTGATTTACCATTATCATGAAAGGAAAGAAGTGAAACAGAACCAAGTTAAAAGCATTTTATTAAAAAGTCCATTCATAAAACTGAATGATTAATTCAAGCTGCACAGCAGCTAATAATAACCCCATTGCAGTGAAAATGAGGGGCAGTGGCTCAGATACAGGTTGTCCTCATTAAGGATGGATGTTGCTGCAAGAAAGAAAGAAAAAAAAAGTTATGAAGTGTTTACATATGCACTTGAAAGATTCTACAATTACTCATTCTGTTTACTGGGAACCCAATTGCTTTAGACATTTTGTGGGCAAAATGGTAGACTATTATGAGATCCCATTTTTTTGGGTTCTTAGGCAGCTTATCACTCTCTACTTTGGTAATACCAAGCACTTTTGCTGATAATTAAGTTCATAAAAAGCTTACCTTTTAGCCATAAATTTGGACAGATGAGTTTCTGATTTTTGTGTTTTTTTGTGTGTTTTTTTTTGGTTTTATTTTGTTTTGTTTTTTAAAGAGAGTTGATTAGCCTGGAGTAGCAGACTCCTCCCTAGAAAAGTAAACAACCTTTAGAACTAGCTTTTCTGAGACCAAGTCCCAGCTCAGGGTAAATCCCCCCACCCACCAAAATTAATGATCCACCCTCCCTCCCACCATGTTTTGGGGAAGATTCTAATGCATTACTTTGAGCCATTATTTTAAGGAAATGGATTAAAGGAAGGCATGAAATAAATCAAAATTAAAGGGCAAAAATATATTGTCACAGTAGAATTAGTGTTTACTTCCTTCATTTGGGAGCCAAGTCTAGGGTGTCTAATTTAAAGCAATTGATCTCCAGAAAAACCAAGTTCAGCTTAACTGGACTAGTATTGGCTCAATACATTAAGGAAAATGTAACAGAAAATTGGATTTTAGGTTAACACTATATGGATGGAAGTAAAATCTGTTCTTACCTACCAGCATAGCAATAAAACCTTTCCTCCTGGTTCTGACTGCTAGTCCTAAGAGTCAGGTGTGCCTTACTCTTGTCTGCCTCCTTTCTTGCGATGATCACTGAAACTTCACTCCCTCCTAGCTTTCATGGAGCGTGCCGTGGCCTGCCCCTGGCTTATCTGTACTCCACATACCACAAGTGTCTACTCTCAGCTGTAGAGTGTCTGAGCTCGGAGCCATTCGCGCTATACTTGCTAGCAGTTCCTAGTAGCTGAACATCTCTCCTGGATCTTTACAAGGCATTGTCACGAATCCTGAGGTATCTGCAAACTCCCTCAATAGTTAAGGTTCCACCTGCCATTGCAAACTCAGCCAATATCAAACTCATGGAACTATCAACCATGCTTTCCCACCCACCTCCCCCCCACTCCCCCCCCACCCTCCTCCCCAAACTTCCAAGTAACACACCCATGGAATGGAATACAGAGTCCTAGTGTTAAACAATTCTCTATGCTACCAGGTACAATGGCACTGAAATTGAGGGTACCAAGGGAGGGCTCAAAAGAACCTATGTAACAAATAACAATGATTGGATATTAAATAACTGTAAAAGGCTTTAAATAAAAATCATTTTCTATACAATCAACATTTTAGGATGGTTGTGTGATGTACCATATTTAAAGGAAAACTGCAGTTAACATGAATATAATAAGGTTCCTCACCATCTCCATAATTTTAATGTCCAAACAGATTCAATAGTATGGTCAATCTATTAACCTCTATTAGAGACCCACCCACCAGAACCAAGTAAAACTGCTGTTTTCCTTTAATGTAAGCCTGTTTTTGTATTAAAAATAAGATAATCTTACTGGTGCTGGTCAGTTTAAAAAGGTCTCCCAAACACTTCTAATCTGTGGACTTATGGGGTGGCATTAGCCAGCAGCTGGTTTCTATTCTCTGGCAGAGTTTTGAACTTGAATTGTGATAGAAGCATTCAACATTATGAGGGGTAGTGGGTAGAAGAAGTCCAAAGCTCTGCCAGTCCCAAATCCATACAGTTGTCATTCCATTCAAGAGAATAGTAAATCGTTTATTGATTACACATGATAATGGATACACAAGCTTTAATCCCATCTATAATTTTATCTGATACCATAATTCAATTTAGATATATTGCATAGGATGTGCCAACAATCATATTAATAACCGAATAAACTCCAGGACTTTGCTTGGGTGACCTTTTAATGGTGAACTCCAGGTCACAACACATTAAC
>PISX010002622.1:138685-155571 GCA_004024625.1 Mellivora capensis | reverse complement strand
TGTTTTGTTGACTGTCTCCTTTGCTGTGCAGAAGCTTTTGATCTTGATGAAGTCCCAAAAGTTCATTTTTGCTTTTGTTTCCTTTGCCTTTGGTGACATATCTTGAAAGAAGTTGCTGTGGCTGATATCAAAGAGGTTACTGCCTATGTTCTCCTCTAGGATTCTGATGGATTCCTGTCTCACATTGAGGTCCTTTATTTTTTTTTAATTTATTTGTCAGAGAGAGAGGGAGAGAGAGCGAGTGAGCGAGCACAGGCAGACAGAGTGGCAGGCAGAGGCAGAGGGAGAAATAGGCTCCCTGCCGAGCAAGGAGCCCGATGTGGGACTCGATCCCAGGATGCTGGGATCATGACCTGAGCCGAAGGCAGCCGCTTAACCAACTGAGCCACCCAGGTGTCCCACGTGTGGAGCATTTACTCTGTGTCCAGCTCTGTGCCCACAGTAGGGCTGTCAAGATGGGTGCACATGGTCTATGCCCTTGTGATGCCTACAGTATAGTGGGAATAGTGGACATTAAAATAGGTAGTTACAAGTATAATCACTGTTAGAGCAAAAAAGAGGGAGTACAGAAGACTGTAGGAGCATCAGAGGGTAGAAACAAAGAGAAGCTGTCAGAGTTCATTTGGGCTGTTACTACAAAATGTCCTAGATTAAGTGGCGGAAACAACAGACGTTTATTCCTCACAGTTCCAGAGGCTGGGAAGTCCAAGATCAAGGCAGACTCCATGTCTGGAGAGAGCTCCCTTCCTGGCTCATAGCTGGCTTTCTTCTTACTGAATCTTCACATGGCAGAAGGGGCAGGGGAGCTTCCTGGGGTCTCTTTTTTACAGGGGCACTAATCCATTCACAAGGGCTGTACCCTTAGGATCTCGTCACCTCCCTAAAGCCCCACTTCCCAATACCATGACATTGGCAGTTGGGTTTTAATATATGAATTTTAGGCAGACACAGACATTCAGTCTGTAGCCATCAAAATCAAAGTTTTGTTTGGTTGGTTTTTGACCAGAGGAAGGAGACTGAGAGAAGGCACAGACAACTTTGCTCAGTAAATGAGTGTTAACTTCTTGGGATGTTGTCATGGAAGATGAGTTACAGTAAGGCCATGCTTTGATGCCCTTAGCCAAGTTTGCAAGTCTTTCTCCAGAGTCTGGGTTTTCCAGTTCGTCTCAGCCTTTGAACTCTCCGCTGGCTCTGCCAGACACTCTCCCACATCATTGCCTGCGTCTGGGCCCGTGTTTGTTAGTGTGTTACCCTGCCTAGGAGAAGCCTGCTTCCCTTCTCTGTGATGCGGTCCTGTCTGCGACTCTGACACCGTTCCTTTCATCCTGTGGAGGACTCTTGATGTTTTTCTCCACTGTGTTGACCATCTCTTTCATAGATCCAAGAGCTTCATCTCTTTAGGATGTGCTTTGTGTGTTCTGAATCTTTTCAACCGAAATTTATAAACAGAGCGATCTTTCATCTGTTAGGGATGTGGACACCAAGAAGCGGAAAATAACTCTTCTCTCCCAAGACCAATCCTGTAGTCTTCATTGTACCTATTTATTTTTTCAAAATCTCCTATCTTACACTGATCTCACTGAAGCAGGGGCTGGAAAATATTCCTTAATGGATCACCGGCGCACCCAAGAGTATGACACGTGGAAGATACTTGATGTTTTTAAGTAAGGAAGCATACTAACAAACAGGGATGCTCTTAGATTCCACCAAACAACAATCCCCAACTCCAGAAACGAGATATGTCAATGTCTTGTCGGTACAGTGAAATGTCATTAGTGCCACAGAGACGCATGGGAGGAATTAAATGGCCTCCATGTGAGGGGTTCCCGGGAGCCTCCGTGACCGTTATACCATTGTTTTCATGGGTTCAGCTGCGGTAAGAAAATACCAGACTGGGCAGCTTATAAACCAGCAGGATTAATTTCTCATGGTTCTGGGGAGTGGAAATCCTAGAACAGGGTGCCAGCAAGTATGGGTGAGTGCTTTTCTTCCAGGTTGTGGACTTCTTGTTGTATCCTTACCACCCGGGGGGGAGAGGGGAGAAAGAACTCTGCAGGATCTCTTTCACAAGAGCAGTAATCCCATTTTTGAGGGCTTTACTTTTATGACCTAATCACCCCCAAAAGGCCCCACCTACTAATACCATCACATCCGGGGGCTGGGATTTTGATATGGGGGAGGGGAGGACACACAAGCCTTCAGCCCATAGCAATTATTCATGTTAAATCTTAGAGGACGGCAAGGATTTGTTCAGGTGAACAAGGAATCACATCCTAACCTGAGAAACTGAACATGCAGATAGCATGTTGGAAGGATGCTCACACATTTGCAGAACTACAAGTCACTCCCTGAACCCAGAGTGCTGGCCGTACATGAAGGCGTAGTGAACCTGAGGCTGGAGAGGTGGGCCATGGCTGGAGACTGGAGGCCTGTTACGTAGAGGGCTGGGAAGCATTGAAGGAATTGAAGTCAAAGAGTGGTAGGAATATAAAAAGGATGGAGGAAAGGGAGGAGGAAATGGTATCGTTCCTAACAACAACATGCCAGACAGTATCTACCTCGTGTACTAACGCACCGAATCCCCCATTCCAATTCCCACAGTAGTGCATGTCAGTGGTGTAGAGGATATTCTGAACTGGGCAAAACCAAAGTCAGGGGGAACAGTGTATCATAACATTTGGGTTGAGAAATGGTGGGGTCTTGAACTAAGGTTGCTTGAGTAAGGCTGGAGTGAAGGGGTCTCATCAGCAGAACTGGCAGGTCTTGGCTGTCTGCTGTAGTGAAGGAGAAGCAGGAGGCCAGGATGGCCTCTCCAGCTCTGCCTTAGGCAGGTGGTCTGTGGCAGTGCCTTTCTCTGAAATCAAGACTGTAAGAGCAGGAGCAGGCTTTAGGGCCTTAAAGATGATAAGTGCAGCTTTGAACTTGGGGCATTGGGTCCCGATGAGATAGATACCCAGGAAGAGTGCATTGTTTAGGAATACCTCTTAGGAGCTCTCACATGGGTCACGGCAGGAGGCATATGTCAGGGAGTCTGTGGTATTGGGGTGGTAGGTGAAGCCATGACAATAGTCAAAATTGACCAGGGAGTATATTCAGTAAGGGTGACACCTTAGAGAATAACTTCCCCTACTTTAGGAATGGTCAGAGGAAGGAGGACCAAGTGATACCACCACAAACTACTACCATTCTTTTTTTTTTTTTAAGATTTTATTTATTTGTTTGAGAGAGCACAATCGGGGGGAGAGGGAGAAGCAAGTTCCCCACCAAGCCAGGAGCCCAACATGGAGCTCAATCCCAGGACCCCAGGATCATGACCTGAGCCAAAGGCAGACGCTTAACTGACTGAGCCACCCAAGCCTCCCTTCTGTAGTTCTTCGCCACGATAAAATGTCCATCTGGCATTACTGTACAGAATTCATTGGTTATGTGAGGTGACGTACTACGAGAGATACATGGTAACACTTGAAAATCCAACTTGGTTTTAAGTTTAATGCCAACAAGTATGATAAAACACCCCATGCCTAATTAGTAATACATTGTAAGTTAATAATTATTAAATTTGACTATTTTTCTCTCTTTTTTAGAATTTAAAGGGGCTACCAAGTATGGTTTCTAAGATCAGGTCTAAAGCTGCTCAAAGAAACCAAATTGATTTCTTTTTCACACATGTTCTTGCAGCTAAACAAGGAAGAATAGTTCACATTTTCCCATAGATTTACAAGCAGCGTATTTTAGTTGGTGATTAGTAAATGTTTGTTGACAAGGATCATTTTCCTATAGGAAAAGAAAATCTAGGCCTAACGGCCAGCCCTGCATTTCTCCCATACACCTTCCTTGAGAAACATAGTCTATTTCAAATATAATTGTGCTGCTGAGACTCAGACCAAGGACCACCAGAAAACAAGTGCTAACAAATCCCCATTCCCCAGCATTGTTACCACAAGGACCACTGGATGCTGTAGAAAGTTCTTCACAACGTTGGAAAGCCACAGGAAGCAATCAGTAAGCCTTCTGTGTCGAATATTCCAAAGGTGTTACAGTAAAGTAACAGCAACACTAAATTCTATTCGCTGAATGCTTATTATGGGTTAGGTTCTTTTTTTTTTTTTTAAGATTTTATTTATTTATTTGACAGAGAGAGATCACAAGTAGGCAGAGAGGCAGGCAGAGAGAGATGGGGGAGAAGCAGGCTCCCCGCCGAGCAGAGAGCCCAATGCGGGACTCGATCCCAGGACCCTGAGATCATGACTTGAGCTGAAGGCTGAGGCTTAACCCACTGAGCCACCCAGGCATCCTGTGGGTTAGGTTCTATACCGATAGGCACAATACAGGTCTCCTCTCTTGCCCTCACAACTGAGCGTCCACATGCACTGACCTTCTTAGGCTGTTCCCTCCAATGTCCTCGTTTGCAATTTCTTCATGTCTTGACTCAAGGTGGCAAGTTTGCTCTGAATACCTTGCCCTCCCTTCTCTGTGGCACCCCTTCGTCCTCCGAGCTTATTTCCCCAACGTCTTCATGGCAGCTCCCTTCGCCATGAAATCTTCGAGAAAACAGTGTTGACACCAGTGAAATATGTGGATGAAGAAAAAAAAAATCATCATTCTTTTACAACATAACAGCCTTTTTTTAGTTCCGGAGCCTCCAGTCATTTTTGTCCTGCATATATATTCATACAATACCACATGTACTAATTTGTATTCTGCTTTTCCTCTTACACATCATATTTTTTCATATTTCCATATAATTTTCATAATTATCATTTTCATTATAAAAACAGTATTACCCCATTACAGAAAATAAATCACCCATAATTACCATCTTGATGACACGTCTTGCTTGTTTTCTCGAAGTACCTATGTTACAATTGAAAGGGGAGTGTGGGGATGTTTAAATAGCTAGGAAGACCTCCACAGACACTTTGTTTTTATTTTGATAATGTCACTTTCTAAAAAAAATAGTTCTTTCAGATTCACTTAAGCTCTCTGAACTCCCATTGTTCCGACTGTCAAATGAAGGTATGGAGCTTTATTGTCCCTAAGATGATTTCTGAAGTCCTCCTAAAGTGTAGCCGGTCTGTGACTCTGTTTTAATGTAACAGACCTTGATGGCATTGGTAGTTCTTTGCTTTTTCTTTTCTTTTTTTCTTTTTTTTTCCACCCCGTTGAGAATGTGGTGAAAGCTTTGGACCCTCTCCATTTAAAAATACCATTATGCACAAACACACAAAAAATGTTTCATGCAAGACCATCTGGGGACCAAGAATCTTTTGCTCTAAGCACAGGAAAAATTTATGGAAATGACAGAGGATTCAGAAAGTATTTCCTTTTGGGGAGGTGGGGAAAAATGAATGATGTGGTTTCTTTTTCTCTAATACTGTGCAACCAAGAAAAAAAAATGGGAAGAAATTTTTAAAAAATGTATCAAACATACTGTAAAGTTATGTAAAACTATCAACTAAAATAAGTTTTGAATATTTGGGTGTGATTATTTAGGATAATCACTGTGACTGTAGTCAAACATGGTGACCCTTGGAGCTACCATGGGTGTGCTGAACTCGTGCTTCCAGGAGGAAAGGGGGGAAATGGGCATGATCACAATTGTCTGGCTGTGATTTAAAAAAAAGGATTAAAGGGGATTCTTGGTGGCTCAGTCGGTTGAGCACTGACTCTTGCTTTCGGCTCATCGTGATCTCAGGGTCAGGATCCTAGGATTGAGTCCTGTGTCAGGCTCCACGCTCAGCAGGGAACCTGCTTGGGATTCTCTCTTTCTCTCTGTTCCTTGCCTCCCCCCTTTCTCTTTCTAATAAGTAAATAAATCTTTTTTTTTAAATGGGCATTTAAGGACTAAATAGTTCCCTAGCTTCATTGTATGTTATTGCTAAATCTGGCTATGCAATTGGTTGGTTGAGATTTTGTTTGCTATTTGTAAGTGGATGAACAGATTCTGACATCCTGCCTTTATATAGATGAGACCACTCTCTCTGCCAAGACCCTCTTCCTACATGGGAAGGTAGTGGCTCCTTCTTTAAAATGTGATTCCAGTGGGGAAATGATGGAAGGTTCAATGTAAGCAATTGAACATAAGTTGCATTTTATGGCTCTAGTTAAATTGCTCATGATTTTTCTGCTGAGTTCAAGAAGACAGGAGGGAAAAGTAGTTTTAGGAAAAAAAAACACGAAGCGGCTCATTTTTTTGAGATGTAGATGCTATTTGCTTTGTGATTTAGTTGTTTAAAGGAGTATCAAGAGGATGCTTTAGCTTTTGGAAATGGCCTAGTTGAGATGGGCGAGAAGAATGTCAGCAGACAGCTCTTTTCCTGAGGGACTGTGGAGTCATCACTGAGCAACTTCTTGATACTGCGCTAACAAGATAATGGGTTCTTCTAGGAACTATCGCTTCCTCTTGGTTCTGTTTCTCTGGAGAATCCTGACTCATAGAGTCCCATCATTATTCCCATTTTCAAACAGACAAAGAGACTGGGTCTTTAAAGAAAATGTAAATAACTTGCTTGAGTTGACACAGCAAGTAAGTTGAGAAGCAGGGATTGGAACTCAGGCCCGCTTTTTTCTCCGGAGAGGTTAAGGGAGGATCACTTTCAGCATTGCTTTTATTTTCTGTTCAGTCAGGGAATTCTACATTGCTGGGCTCTTTAGGAAACAATTTTTTTTTAAGATTTTATTTATTTATTTGACAGAGATCACAAGTCGGCAGAGAGGCAGGCAGAGAGAGAGGAAGGAAAGCAGGCTCCCTGCTGAGCAGAGAGCCCGATGCGGGGCTCGATCCCAGGACCCTGAGATCATGACCTGAGCCAAAGGCAGAGGCTTTAACCCATTGAGCCACCCAGGTGCCCCATTAGGAAACAACTTTAAAGTGCTACTGCTTATACTTGACCCAGAAGGAAAGTGAAGCAGCTAGTATGAAATAATTAAATCAATGTGTAATTTATTCATTGAATCAAATGGATATTTATTGAATGCCTGTGATCTCTGAGGCACCATGCCAGACTCTAGGGATACAAAGATGAAAAGACCAGGAGTCTGTCCCTGAGGGGCCATATCCTGCTGTCTAGGGCGGACCGACATGCAAACCAGCTCAGGTACACTGAAGATAACAGAGTTCCAGTAGTTTCACTCACAAATGCAGTGAGATCATTGGAGATGAACACATAATCTTTTCACCCCTATTTTGTGTATGTTATATAGATTTTTAATATGTAGAATAGGAACACGGTATGTAGTTATACATTGAAAAGTGTGAGTGGGTGGATGTGTGCGAGTTGTGTGTATATATAAAGTAGCATTAATTTTTTTCTTGCCTGGTTACCCAAGGGATTCTTAATCTTTGAAGTTTAATAATGTAACTGAAATATATTGGATTTTTTTTGGTGATACATTGTGCCTTTTCAATCTTAATTTATAAAGAGTATAAAGATCACGTTGTACAGTGCTTTGGCAGTTTGAAGTACTTAACGAAGAAATTTCCAGGCATTTCTGGAAGGTGGAGAAGAATACGGAGAAGGACCAGAGACAACTTGATAGGCTAGGCAGTTTTAAATAGGGTGAAATTCTGTGAGATTCAGGGATCGTTCCCCATGCCAAAGATCCCCTCCCTCCAGCTTATAACAGTATGGGCAACTACACCATTAACTCTACAAGGTTAAGGCACTTTGCCCTAAGTTGCCTCTGTAGAATTCTGTTTTGCAAAATGTTAAGAGCTGTTCCAGACAGGAGAATAGTTCCATACATAAGTAAATAAGGATAAGATTGGAAAACATTATAATTAATTCCCTTTTTAGTAATTAATTACTCCTTAACAGAGTAAAGACCCTAAAAAGTCCCATAGTAAGAAAAAAATCATTTACTTTTATTTATACCAGTACTTCCCAAATTTATAGGACCACATAATTCTTTTTTTCCTGGAATATTAGATGAAGACATAATTTTTCTGAATTTAAAATTCTAATGGATCTGGGAGAAGCTAATCAATGATGATTAATAGTTACAAATTAATGATGTAATAAAAATAGTATCTAAGCTTCAGTGCCTATTTACTGTATCCCAGGCACAGATCCAAAGTAGCTTTACATGTATTACCTTATAAAATACATAGTCCTGTGATCTTCCTCATTTTACAGGTGAAGAAATTTAGGCTTATCAGGATTGCATACCCGTGTCGTGGTTACGCAGCTAGTGTATGGCAGAGTCATACCTTGCAGGCATGACTCCAGGACCTCTCTTATCCCCACTAGGCAGTACCACACATAAAGTTAGCAGACATGTATGGCCCTGAAAGCACTTCATTGTTGACCCCTTTTCTCCATGACAGCAAGCCAGAAGGAGCACCTTGCTGAGTCAGAGTCCTGATGGACAAAGAGGGAAAGAAGGAGAAAGGGTACACTCCGTGAATGGGTGGGGGGGTGGTGGTCAGAGTTCAGGAAGGAGTCCAGTAGAAGAAAAGTAAAGTGCATGGATAGTGGTATGCTGCGCCTGCTTTCCAGTTTGGTCTAGAGGTAGCCCCTAGCAGAAGAAAAGAAGACACAAGAAATATAGAAAAAATGAAGAGTACAGGTTAAAATTAATCATTGCCTCCAAATCATCATCAGTCTGACCAAAGAGGGAAATGGGAGGACGAGTCAGATCCCTTACAGGAAAAATCACTGGGAGATAACCCGAGTTCTCACCCGACCTGTTGTGATGCTCAGTTGCATGTAGCGAGACTTTTCATAGATCCTACGGACACAGCAAATGGTATTGAGTCAGATTTGTACAACAGAGACATTCAGGAAGCCTTGTCCTTCCTCGGCTCGTGTTTTTTAGCAAGAGGGTAACATTTGGGTATAGTATTTTTGGACAGTAACTGTGCTTGAAGATGCGTACTACTCTTAATGCAGAAATTTTTTCAAAATATTGGATTTTAGTGATGGTGTAGGATAAGGAAGGATATACTATATTGTAATATTTTCCCTTGGCAGAATGTCAGTTCCTAGAGTAGGGATGAAGACTGGAGGGGGGGCTATCCAATCACTGGAAACCTTTGAATCTCGGAATCCAGTGTCTTCTAGGACAAACCTCTCCCCCCACCACACCCCCAGCTTCTCTACCTGATGCTATTACCACCTGCGCTCTCTCTCCACTGCCCCTGTGACTTCCCTTCTCCCCAGCTGGTTTGACCTTGTGCCATCCTAGGCCTCATTTAGGAAAGACCTTGACTGGTAGCAAAGCCAGGCAAGTAGGTCTCCTGGCTTTCATTCCTCTATCATCTCCACTGTACTATAAAATCTTCTTTCCGAAAGAAAGAAGTTAGAATTAACACAGCATGGCTAATGTCTTACTGGGCTAATTTAAAAGAAGTCTTTTTTCTAGATAATAGAAAGTTCTCTGTAACAAAAATATTTACATAGCCTAGGAAACGACCTCCTTATTTGTACGTAGTAGCTAAGACAACAAAATTATAACATTATCTATAATTTATATATATATAAAATCTCTTGGATTTTCCATTATCATTTTTTGGCCTGTAATACCAATCTTTACAGCTTGATGGTGCAAACAAAACAGCCCATTCACAACCCCGCACCAAAATTTGCATGTATCAGCCTATCAATGAGCAGAGTGAGAGCAAACAGACTGCTAAATTAAGAATTTAGTATTAATGACAAATCTACTGGGGCTTCAACCTCCCCTAACTAAGAAGTCTTAAAGGAAGATTAGCATTTTCTGTTGATGTTTACCTCTGAAATTTTGAACAAAACAATGTAAGCAGAAGATACCCTGAGGAGCATTTTTGGAAAAATCCCAACAATTGCATAGCGCCACACAGATGAATTAATTAGCTTGGATAACACTCTTTCTTCTAAAGCATCTGAAATAGACTCATGAAACTCATAAAAACCCTTGTATTTTCTAGCATATGTGAGAGTTTAAGGGTGCTTAAGAGCCTACTTTGAAAGATTTGCTATGAAATTCCCTTGGCAGAATGTACTATTGCCGGAGCTGGAAGAAAAAGAAGCCACGTGTGGTATTATCCAATTGTTAATACCTTCGTAGCATTGAGGACTGGAAAGAGACTTCAGAGCACTTCTGAACTATATTTTTTAGTTTGTTTTTTAACCAAAGAGTGAACTGCTACATAGATTGGGTCTCACCTCCGTGAAAGTCCCATACCTAGTCTCCATGAAAAAAAGTAGGGCTAGACCCCAGACTGCCAAAAAGATGACGAGTTGACTGCTCTTTCCAACCCACCATATTGCTCAACCCAAATTTGACTTCCTTTTCAGTGTGAAATCAACTTTGTTGATTGAGATAATAGCTGGTAAGTGTATTCTCTGTATGACTTGGTTCACTTTTAACCCACTTCTCATTATAATTTACTAACAATACTAATCAGTAAGCAAACTATTTTCACTTGTGCGCAGTGATTTTTACCTATCCTGGAGAGACTGACAGAGTGGACAATTTCAGTTCCTTTCAGAAGGCTTTTCTTGTCTCTCCTCTCAAGAAATTTCGCCAAAGTGGTTTGTCAAGAAGCAGTGAGCAGAGGGGTGCCTGGGGGCCTCTGTCAGTTAAGCATCAGACTTGATTTTGGCTCAGGTGCTGATCTCTTAGGGTCATGAGATCGAGCTCTGTGTCAGGCTCTGTGCTGAACATGGAGCCTTCTCCTTCTGCCCCTCCCCATTTGCCTTCTCTCTCTCTCTCTCTCTCTCTCTCTCTCAAAAGAGGAAAAACAAGAGCAGTGGGCAAAAGGCATACGAAGAGATATGTTGAGTGTCCTTCACTGCCTCCTTGAGTTCATCTCTCTCATTTCTGGATTTCTCTCTCTACACCTTTGGAACAGGAAAGAAAAAGCACAGGTGTAACATCAGGCAGACGGGTAAGAGGAATGGAGACTTGTTCAGGAAGACACAGGGGGACAGATTTCCAGGAATTTGATAGCCCTCCCTTCCCTCTTCCTTTTCACTCTAGGAACTGACATGCTATTAAGGAAAAACATTAAGATGGCATTATAAATTTTATAATCTCGCTGGGTACTTGGTTGTAGAAGGAGGCAGAGCTCTGAGTGGGACACAAGAAGAATCACTGTGTCACTGAAATCATTGACAACTTTTTTCTTGTTTTCATGTATATATGTCCTTTGTCCCAATATACAGTGATAGAATTTTCAATTTAAGTGATAAAATTTCACATCCTGAAAGTTAATCTATTAAATTTGAACAATATGAAATTGCTGACTCTCAACTATATTTTACCTAGAAAAGGGCAATTCCATATGGCTTCAGTTAAATAGTAAAAATCAATAAGCGAGACCCTATATGTGCAAAAATGTCATAAATGGTGAATATTAAACATTACTGGAAACAAAAAACTGAACCTTAAACCATTTCCTTACCTTCGTCAAATGGTAAACCAACAGGTAGTCTTATATTCTGCCAGAGGGATTGTTGATTGATACAACCACTAAGTATGGAAATATTTAAACTTAGTGTTTTTCACTTACAGATATTTATATCCAGGTAGCACAATGATATGTGAGTAAACATTTTTGTGCAAATATGTTTGCGGCAGCTTATTTATAACAGCAGAAAATTGGAAACTAGCGATAGGGAAATGGTATTGTGCTACTTCCGTGTGATGTAGTGTTATATAATAACTAAAACGATATTTACCAAAAAAAATTTTAAGATTTTGTTCATTTGTCAGAGAGAGAGAGATTGAGCAGGGGAGCTGCTGCCAAGGGGAGAAGCAGACTCTTCTCTGAGCAAGGAGCCCGATGCGGGACTCCATCCCAGGACTGTAGGATCATGACCTGAGCCAAAGACAGGCGCTTAACTCACTGAGCGACTCAGGTGTCCCTATACCAAGTGTTTTTAATGATACTGAAAATGGTTTGGGATATAAGAAGGGAATAAAGTAGAATCGGAATGGTATATACAATGTGATCTTAACTATGTAGTCTCTAATAAGAAAATGCACCAAAACATTGACAGTGGTTATTTCCTTTGTACATTTCACAGTGTTATGCAATTAACATGTATTGCTTTTATAACATGGGAGGACAATAATTGTTTTCTGGACATCAATATATAAAGTCAGGATGTCTTCCTGGCCAAAGGTGGCATGTCCATGTAGAACCATGGACATCTGCATTTCTAAGAAGTTTCCAGTTGGAGTTGGTGCTGCTAGTCTGGGGACCACACAGAAACTTCTGAATGGTGGTTAGGTTTATTTAAAACAGGAGTAAGCACCAAGTATAAATGGTTGTCTCTTTGTAAGTCACCCAGTTCTAGCAAATGAAAGTCTGGGGTATAGTTTTTTCGCTGTCTTATTATATGTCTTCCCTAAGGACTCAGCACTATGCCTTTCCTCTCTGGATCCCCTACACCAACACAGTACCTAGCAACAAGAAAAATAGTTATGTTGGTTTATTGAATGAATTAAGCAGTAAAGGGCATAGTTTTGAAATCCTGAAAAAGGGATTAAGATGACCTACCTAGTTCCCTTAACTTGCTAGCAATGTGGCAGTAGGCAGATTCCTTTACCTCTTGGTGCCCATTTGCTTATCTGTAAAAATGACTTCAATGGGTTGTTGGAAGGATTAAATGCGTTAATACGCAAGTTTTAGAATAGCACTTAATAAATGGAAGCAGCTGCTGTTGCTTTTATACAGGGCTGCTTGCATTTTTAATGTTTTCCAAAAAAGAAAAGTTAGCTGAGTATTCAGCAAAGCCATGACAACAAAGGAAAAGAAAAAAAAAAACAACCAACATTGGAACACCATACACTTTTAAGAGAGGAAAATTAGAACCCTTTTATTAAGAACAAATCTTGGGGAAGGGACTATGGAGAAAATGAAAGCAATTTGATAGATTTCTACTGGACATTTCTGCTTTTAGTGGCCCTCACAGTCCCAGGATTTACCAACTTTGGGACCTCTCCAAAGTACTTAAAGTTTCTTAGTTTTCTTTTTGATTTTTGTAGCCATAAAAACATAATGTCGTGGATTAGTAGAATTTCTTAATCTTGTGACTTTTGCCCATGTCTCGTACGTTACTGACAGTTCTGATTCCCTTATAGGTCACATGTGAAGAATAAATGAGGGATTGTGGCCGCATGAATGGGCAGAGTGCCAGGCCAACAGCTGATTCAACTTAGTAAATGTTTATTTTATTTTACCTCCCCACTTTCACTTCTGCTTATCTTTCTGCATTCCACAACTTCTATGTAGTTTTCAAACGTTGAACAGATGTCAAGGTGTTTTTAACTAAGATTGGCATCCTTCCTCAAAAACTTCTCCAGAAGGTCACAATTGGGAAAAAACAAAATATCCTTCCAATACTCCTGCCATTAAAAAAAGAGTTGCTCTAAGAAGTTAATTTGTGCAGTGAAGATGTGAAGCCCTCTTTTCTCTTCTAGTGCAAGGAGCCTCATGGATGTTTCATTATTATGTCTCTAAGTTGTGGCCAAAATCATTGACCCCTCTAAGAAGAGCTCCAGCACACTCTGGGTCAAGGGGATTGGGTCCAAGGGTAGGGCATTTTACTGAGGCAGACATGCTACTGGAGTCTGGTTTGAGGCTCTCAGTTCAAACACTTCCTAGTCTTCGAGGGCTGATTTCCTATGAGATAATCAGGAAAGAAACTTTGTACCTCAGATATCTGATATGTACAGTTGCATTTGGCGTTCTTTTGCATAATATTTGAAAAAAATGAGCAAGTTAGGAGTTACAAGTATATTGAGTAGCTTGATAAATTACTTGCTGTTAGCTAAGGAGTTGCTTAATATTCATCTCAAGTTTTTGCTACTCTGGAGAGCATTGAGATCTACTATACATATATATAAACGTTTCTTCTTTGTGTGACGTCTGCGAGCTGGTAGGAAAGACAGTAAATTCAAAATTCAGAGACCTGGTTTTGATCTCAGTTGTGCCATTTATTAGGCAGGTGATCTCGGGTAGGACTTTTATCCTCTCCAGGTCTCAATTCCTGCATAATTAAATACAGATAATCACTAGGTATCTATAGTTGTGACAATCAGATAAGCTAAAAGGTGTGAAAACTTTTGATAACCTATGAAGTCCTATACAGAGGTAGGTGGAACTTTAAGGAACTTGTCTGCTCTCTTTATCTTATACTATTTGTGAACATAGGCTTTTGTTCTGTTTTCCTATAAAATGAGCGTATCCTGTTGCTTCAGGAAAATTTGTACTTCCATTAAGCTGGTGTTGTATCTAACCAGAATCTCTGTTTTTCCCCCCTTGATTTCAGGTCTTAATACTTATTTTTTCAGGTCTTAATATTTAAGTGGAAGTGATCGCTAGCAGATATAATCATGACCCACCTACCTTTGGTTGAATTTACCACTAGTTTATATGTAACCTGTGGTAGGTAAAAATTTGAAAGTTGAATAGCTTGGCAATGTAGATAGGATTTGAAAATGGCTGGTTCTCATTTTGAAAACCCAAGGTTAATGGCATATTTCTAACTATGGTAGACTCGAGAATTAGAAGTTGTATCTACGTCTCTAGATGTGTGCTTTTCGGTTTTGGTTTTTAGTTGTTGTTATTGTGGTTGTTTTACCATGAGTAGATCTTTTCTTTCTTTTCTTTTTTTTAAGATTATTTATTTATTTATTTGACAGACGGAGATCACAAGTAGGCAGAGAGGCAGGCAGAGAGAGGAGGAAGCAGGCCTCTGCTGAGCAGAGAGCCTGATGCGGGGCTTGATCCGGGACCCAATCCCAGGACCCTGGGATCATGACCCGAGCTGAAGGCAGAGGATTTAACCCACTGAGCCACCTAGGCACCCCATCTTTTGTTTCTTAATCGCTGTAAGTATCATGGGTTTTTTTTGTAAGTATAGGATAAATATAAGAAGAGAATGTATTTTGGGGCACCTGACTGGCTTAGTTGGTGGAGCATGCAACTCTTGATCTCAGGGTTGAAAGTTCAAGCACCACGTTGGATGTGGAGATTATTTAAAAATAAAAAAAAAATCTAAAAAATAAAGGGGGGGTCCATTTTAAGATCTTAGTGTAACATAGCATTATGATAAAGTTTATACCTGGAGTTATTCTGGAAATGACCTAGTAAAATATTTTTTTTCTGCATTATTCACCTTCCTCTGTGTTACCATCTTTCCTATAAGGAAATTATCAGATTAACCCATCATTTTTATTTTCTCAGTGTTAAACAAGCATACACACTTTAAACTTTATCTGTGAATTATAGTTACCCTCCCTTTTGTAATTTATTTCCCTGTTGTCTCTTGAGACTCCTTTGGGACACAAGGTGACATTCAGGCTTTAAAAGAAAACTATATATATATATATATATATATACACACATTCGTGCACACGTGTGTGCATGTGGATGTGCACACACACACGCACACAGAGTTTTCTGCCCAGCTTAGGGATTCAACTCCATAAAACCGAAGTAGAATGAAGTCTGTTAAAGTTCAGACAGAGTGAAAGAATCCGATTCAACTGAGCTTTTACCAGGAGTTCTGAGTGAAATAATTGCGTTATTGATGCTTCCTCTTCAGTAAGATTTCTTCTCTTTGCTTTCTTTTACTTGCTTTTAGGAGGCTTATATTTAGAACTTCTGTACTTATAAAAAAGGGAAAGATAGCTTTATAATTACTATGTAAGAACTATGAAGTGGGAAAGAATACATTGGCAAGGCATATTACAATTACTTTGTCATGCATCTGGTTATGTTGGCATATTTGTTTAATTAAATTCCCTGCTAATTATAACTGTATGTACTTGTGTTAATTATTATTTGCTTAACACAGGAAACAGTGTAATTCTTTAAAGGAAAGCAACTCACTTGCTATTTAAATTAAATTCCACGTAATATGCTTTCTAAAATAATAATAGTGACATTTTATTAGAATGGTAGCTGGAAAATATTTATCTAACTCAATGGAATTTGGACTGGCTAAAATTTAACGGAGTTACTTTAGTATCAAATTGTATTTGGAAATAATAAATTTTAGAATATAATGGTCGACATTATACCAAACCACCAACTGATGCTATCTACACCTAAAAGATAAATTTTCACCCGTTAAGGAAAACCTTCTCTGTAAGTCTGAAACTGCTTTTCGTCTATTCTAGAAGAGAGAGGGAGAGAATTAGTACTTGGCAGTGATTCTCAAAGGCCCAGCAAGTGCGGTTTACCTTTTAATACCTTCTCTGAAGCATTTGTTTAACGTCAGATTGCCTAGATCATGTATTTATAATCACTCGTGGTACCTGGTATATTTAGAGGTTTTTCTCAAGCTTGCAGATAGTTAAAATTAGAGTGAAAATAAGATTCCCAACACAGTTGGGTCTTTTCTCTTCCATTCTTTTCATCTCTTAGTTTCAAACATTTTTTCCCTTCCTCCACAGGTTTCCCCTTCCCTCCGACTCTTCCTCCCACTAGGTATTTTTAAAAATTTCTCCCACTTATCTTGTGATGAGCTGAGAACTCTTATTTACATAACTGTTTCCTTCCATTTGCATGTATCCTCGCCTCTATTCAGAGACCTTGGTTCTTCTCTTTTCCTTCAATTAGTTTAAAATTAATTTCTTTCTTTAAAATATCAACTTTTGTGATTCATTCTTTGTTTATTCTTCCTAATTCACAGCAAAAACTTTTCTTTTCTCTCTGAAGCTCTCAAGAGCTTTTAGCTTTGGCTCCAGACAGAAATGGGTTTAAAACATGCCTTTTCAGCTAAATTGCCGGTCATCTGAGAATCCGGGTCTTTATTTATAAAATGGGGCTATCTGATAGAGCTTCCCTATGACCCTGCAATTGCGCTACTGGGTATTTACCCCAAAGATACAGATGTGGTGAAAAGAAGGGCCATCTGTACCCCAATGTTTATAGCAGCAATGGCCAC
>PISX010002622.1:0-138585 GCA_004024625.1 Mellivora capensis | reverse complement strand
AGGACATGGGGAGATGGAGAGGAGAAGGGAGTTGAGGGAAATTGGGAGGGAGATGAACCATGAGAGACTATGAACTCTGAAAAACAACCTGAGGGTTTTGAAGGGGCGGGGGGTGGGAGGTTGGGGGAGCCTGGTGGTGGGTATTGTGGAGGGCACGCGTTGCATGGAGCACTGGGTGTGGTGTAAAACTATGAATTCTGTTACGCTGAAAAGAAATGAAATTTTAATAAATAATAAAATGGGGCTATCTGTGGTGTCTGCCGCATAGGGCTAGAGAAGAAAAATGTCATATGTAAAGCATCTAGTTTAAACTATCACCAAGGTTAGGTAATGAATCTTAATTAGCAAAATGGAAATATGGCAGTGTTTTTTGAGAGGGATTCCTTGTTACCATTGGACATTTGTATTAGACTCACAGGAATGTACCATTTACCAGGCACTGTACTGTGTACAAGAGGAAAAAAGGCAAGGCACCTTGTCTCAGGGAGCCATGGTCTAGTGAAGAAGTCAGATCAGTAAATGGATAATTTCAAAATTTTGTAATATGGAAAACTATAAAGAGCAGGTTATGGGAAAATAGAAGAGAGGATATCATATTAGAAACTGAGTAACTGGGCCACTGGGAATGCCATTAACCAGAATAGACGGAATATAGTAGGAAGAACAAGGGTCTGGGTTGAGAGGGGAGCTGGCGATCATGCCGTTTTGGCATGGACATTCTGAATTGGAGCTTTCTCCGCATCATGCTTGTGGTAACATACAGCAGGCGGTTGAAATTTTGTGTCTGAAGCACTAGTCATGGATTTTGTATTTAGTCATTGGTGTAGAAGATGCCTTGAAGCTACTACAATAATGGTACTGAGTGTGGGCACGCAGTGTAAAAATATAGAAGTAGGTGACTGATACTTAAGGTGAGATGGAAGAAATGAAGCTGAAGAGATCAAAGAGGAACAGTGAGTGGAGAAAGAAGGAAATATTCAAGGAATAGGAAAATAGCCATGTGTTTCTTTCTCGCGCGAGGGGGCAAATGATGGTGATGGTGTCAGATGACGTGGAGACATTGAGAGGATGTGCACTACCAAGAGATCACCTGTCACTTTCAGGCGAACATGTTCTGTGAGAGCCATTCAGGGGGCTGAGGCAGTACCAACCGCTAGCGTAGACTGCTCTAGGAATAACTCGAGTGGAAAAGAGAGAGGGGTTCTGTCTTCTTCCCACATAATTGGGGAAAGCCATGAATGATCGAGGTAACATGTTAGAGGCAATTTAAACTATTCTCACCATACCTGTAGCCTGTAACTTTCTGTTCTTTTCCTGGTATACAAAAGAGAAAACCCTACCATCTAAAGCCTCTTGGACATAGTCTCCAACAGCATGAATTAAAGAATAGCCCTGGAATGTTTTTTCCAGTGCAACTTGAAAATAATTGAATAGATTTTGACTTTAAGCCTCCATGAAATAAGTTTTGGTGCCACTGATAAGCTTTCACGCGAATTCTATTTGAAGAAATGAATTCGGGATGAGTTACCAAGGGGGCTTCTAATCTAGGACTAGGGTTAAGAGCAGGAATAATCTGTAAGTGAAGCAGCAGTTTAGAACTTCCTTTTGTATTTTTTGTTTAAAGTAGGTTCCGTGCCCAGTGGGGAGCCCAGTGCAGGGCTTGAACTCACGACCCTGAGATCAAGACCCGAACTAATAACATGAGTCAGACACTTAACTGCCTGAGGCACCGAGGTGCCCCAAGAAACTTACTTTTTAATTTATTTTTGGAAGCTTTCTTTGTAGAATTATATATGTTTAAGAATTCAGCTATGACTCAGGAAACTTCTGTCACTTGGTGATAAAATATATCAATTGCAACTTCATTATTTTTAGGAGAGGCATGGAAGCTTGATGGTAGGAGGAGGATCTTGAATAAGTTTCCAAACTGAACATAGGGCCTGATAGCTTCATATCTCGAAAATAATGTTGCTTATCTTCTTTCCATCAGCATATTTTACTTTACCTTTTGTGGAACAGTACATCATTATATATAGAAGGTATTATGGGAAGCAGTTCTTTTAAACATTTGCTTAGTTGTGACCTAGTAGAAAATTCTGTCCTGTGGCATGTCTGTACTGCTAAAGAAGATAGCCCAGATGCATCTTCTCCAGCAACTTATGAACAAGGTATCTTCCATTGATTAATGACTGATAAAAATCCTGCATTATTAGAACCTGTTATGTATGAAAGCGTCATGCCTGGCCCCTGTGGGAAACTGACTGGCTCTAAAGAACCAAGTCTCAGCCAGAGGCATAGAAGGTGCTGTTGACAATCTCCAGAACCACGGTGGTGGTTGGGGTGGGAGCAATGGTAATGACCAGAACTCTTAAAGCACCTCCAGTAGGCGGTTGGACTGTAATATTCAGCGTGACTCTACATCTAATCAGCAACGTATCTCACAACTCCCAAGAAATCCACAAAATTACATGCCTGACTCTTCACACTCATTAGTCCTAGTAGAGGGCTCCCAGAAAGCCATGAGACTGCCATATTCATGCTTTCATGTGGGGGGTTCCAGGACATTCCCATGTCCAGAAGTCTTTCTCCCATGAGTTGACTAGGGCAACCAAACCCCGCTACTGGAAATTTCCTGAGTTAATGGGTTGTTTTCATTCATTTATCTATTCCACTCTCAAGTATTTGTTGCATATCTTCAATATTTATCACTTCTTCCTAGGTAATGCTAAGAGATAAAGATGTATGATCCCTTGTCAAGGGAAGAGGAGACAGAAGGGCAGTTTCTGAGCCCAAACTATGTATCAGGCACTGTTCTAGGTTCTTCGGTTAATCTTGCAAACGACCTTGAAAGATGGCTGGTGATTGCATCTATTCTTTAGGTGAGGAGTTTGAGGCTCAGAAAAATTACTTACCAAAGCTGACACAGCTACCAAGGGGAGAATTGAAGTTCCTACTCAGGGTTGTCTTCCTCAAAAGCCAGTGCCATGCTAGTGCTTCCTTAGGAGCTAACGGAATGAAAGGTGCTGTAACATGTGCATTAACAAGTTTAAATAAAATGCTGTTACAGGGGGGCACCTGGGTGGCTCAATGGGTTAAGCGTCTGCCTTCAGCTCAGGTCATCATGTCCAGGTTCTGGGATCGAGCCCCCACGTAGGGCTCCCTGCTCAGTGGGGAGTCTGCTTCTCCCTCTCCCTCTGCCACCCCCTCTCTCTCTTTCAAATGAATAAATAAAATGTTTCTAAAAAATAAATAAAATACTGTTACATTAAGAAGTTTAAATAAAATGCTGTGGCAGTTCAAAGAGGGATAGAAATACTTCTGGCCAAGAGATCTAGGGCATACTGCCTGGGGTGGGTGACATTTGGCCAGGCATCAAGGATGAGATGGGTCAACCATGCACCAGATTTAAGTGTTCCTTCATCTACGAAGCAAGCATTTTATTTAATCTCATACCGTGCTTCAGTTATATACAAGTATAGTGACCGTTGGAAATATTTTCCAATCAAATGTGTTTGACCCCAGTATAAAGGAAGTGAGGGGAAATCTGGAGACACTCTTCTTCCTTTTTGAAAGGCGGTCTCTTTAGCACTTGGGATGACGTCTAGGTGGGAAGTAACATGAGGGTATTAAATAACTAAGTTCTGAGGAAGCTAGATTGCGTAATTTTGAGGAGAGAAACCCTAACTTGAGAGATTTGTAGTCAGTAACTTATATATGAACTTCTTGAGTATAGTCTTTCCGCCCAGAGAAACTCCCCAGTTGTGTAAAACTTAGCTGGCCAGTTACTTTGTTATCTTAACCTACAGCCGTTCCCCCTTTTCTGGGTGTAGTCTGAACTCTCCCATGAAGATCTGGCCCTCCACCCACAGATTGTTCTTTTGCTTTGCTCTGCTTTCCATCGATGCCTCTCTCATCCCTGAATGTTTTCTGGCCTCTTCTCCTCCAGCCATCATCCAGCTTCAGGCTCTGCTGCCCTCCCGCAAGCCTCTCCTGAGAACTGGTTTCTCCTTCCTTTCCTTCCCACTGGACACTGACTGTGTCGCAGAATCGGTAGTATTCAATGCACTTGTGTATTTTCCTCTTAGGTGATAGTATGGTTTTTGAGAACAAAAAAAGGTGCCTTTCTGCACATATCCCCAGCAGCTAGCGCTCTGCCTGATACGTAGTTATCCCTCGGTAGATAGGAGCTGGATCCATAAATCGACATAGAGACAAATGGACAGTTTGGTCCTGAGCTAACTCTCTGTATAGCAACCCAGTTCACAACATCCATTAAGCCTGTGGGACAGTTTTACCATCTTAAGGCCCAAGCCACAGAAGCCTCTGGACAAGGTATTAGAAGCAGAGCTACTGTAGGAAAACCCAAAATGGGATTTTCAATACGGTAATTATCAGTACTCTCATGGGCAGATGTAAATATCATTTAATGTATGCACAGATTACTGCATTTTATTGGCTCTTGAATATTGCATAATTAAATGACTGCTTCTGACTGTGGAGTCAAGATCATACCATTTTAAAAATTGAACATAATTATCTGCTCTGATCACTTAGATAAAATATTATGGCTTACTTTACATTTCCATAATGCACTCGTGGAGCTTTCTCAACATTCACCAGCATCCCAGATCCCAGCTAATTCTTCAGCGGAAGCTGCAACTGACTTTGCCAGTCAGTCACTCAGGGTTACCTTCAGACCTTTGACACGAGGATCATTCTGCCCTGTCTCATTACTCCTCGTGGAGGAAAGATGGGAGCAGGTGTGCCTCATGAGTAGAGTCTGAAGTACATTAAGTAGCTGACAAGCAGTATGCTAATTCAGTTGGTTTTGGGGTCATATGTGTGTTTAATGAATATTTGTTGACCAATTCCTTTGTCTTAGTCCAAGGATTTTCGGAAGTCGTGCCATAACCAACAGTGTGCAGGTATGCATACGTACATGTGTACTGATGGGCGGACGTATAGAAGCACATATTACTGCATACAGTATACCCTGATACGTTCGGTTCTGTCCTATTCCATCGCATACCAGTCCGTTCCATGTTGGCTTTGATGCGCAGTTCTAGAAACACTACTTAGTCATTATCAGTTAACACAGCCTAAACAGGTACAGAATGTGGCCTCTGCTCCCAGAAAGTCCTGTTTGGATGTACATTTTACCACAATTGGAGGGGCTGAGTGGGAGTTACCGTGGATTATATGCGGGATCTTACACAACTTCTGTCAACCGACCGTCTTTTTTCTCGTTTCGTTCAGCCTCATTTGCAAATGTTCCTTGCTCAGTTGCAAACTGTCATGGATCTGTTTGGGGGAAGCTGATGAGTAATCTTGTGAATGGAAAGACGAACTGAGGGAAATTACTTACTTTCTGTGTTGACTCAGGCCCCGTTTCGTCTTAACTCCCTAGTTAGGAGACATCAGTAATGATTCTGTCTCTGCAACTCATCCCTAAATAAAATTAATTGGAAACTAGATAGCTCCCTAATAGCCATGCTTGTTTTTGCATAATAGAAGGAGAAAAGGATTAAATTCTTTGTTCTAATTAATAGGAATGAAAATAGAATCGCAATCCATGGTAGGGCAAAATGAGAGAAAATAAGGCTTGTAAGTAATTTTCATGGTTGTTTAGGAATAATTGTTTCATTATTGAGTTAATAGGTTTTACAAACAGCTCCCATTTCCATATCATATTTCTGCAGTGGCTCTTTATTGAGATTGCCTAGGCAGAAGATGACAGGATGCTGTTTTCAATCCATCACTTGTCTAAAATATGAGTTCCAGAGTAGTTGGGGAGGGGGGGGAGATGCAGCAGGTATGGGAGGGGACATAGGGGGTCAGACTGAAATCAGTTGATTAATAAGACAACAAAATTCATTCACCAGCTTGTTGCAAAGGAGACTCTTATTATTCTGGAGAGAAATTAGACATCAGATCCCTCATAGGCCCCAGGCTCTGACATGTGTTTTATAATGACAGTTAATTAGATACTGTCTGCAGCAATCATAGGCTGTCATTTCTAATACATTTCTGGGAAGTTGAAGGACAGGAGAAGTCACCCCCTCCCTATATTCCCCCTTCCCATAACTCAAATCGTTTGCCAAAATTAACTATGAATATATGAGGCGCAAGTTCAACAATTATACAGCCGTTCTGCACATTTATGTTTCCTGCTTGGTATGTGCCGTGCATCTCAGGCTACGCCGGGCGTGCGTTTTCCAGACAGAGTTGTTACTGCAGCCCTGGTAATATTTTGGAACGTCTCACACAGCACTCTCTAACACCTGGGCTCATGGAAGATACCACTCATCATTGCAACTTAGGCATTAGAACACAAAGAATCTTCCACGCTTGCACTCAAACCGTGAGCACCACCCCGCCACCATTTTTCCTAAAGCAGAAACTGCAGTGCATTAGCTAAAATTATTTATTCTCCTATATGGAAACCTTAAATTTGGTTAGCTCCTGCAGTGTTTTCTCATGTAAGATTTTAATGCCCTTTTTCGCTGAATGTCATTATAACATGGCAATGAAGTATAACAGGAAAGAAACTAAACAGAAACCTTCCTTGTGGTAGCCTGAAATCATAAATTATTAAAATTTTAAGAGACCTTATGGATGGTCTAATCCAGTCCCTTTACTTTACATGCAAAGACATTTGAGGCCCGGAGTGCTAGAGTAAGCCCGAGCTAAAACTCAATTCTCCTGACTTCTGGGCTGCGGCTCCTTTCCCTTTAGAGCACTGCTTCCCACCTTATTATCTGAGTGACTTTGTGCAAATCACTAGACTTTTCTGACCTTGAGTTTTCTCATGTAAAATGGGCATAGAAATAATATTTTCCGTGTAGGGTTGCAGTGAGTGTTAATGGGTCATCTGTGGGACTCTGGACAATCTTGTGTTGCCCTCTGCTTGGGGTTTCTTTTTGGTTTTTTAAATTTCTTTATTGATTTGAGAGAGAGAGAGCAGGAGTAGGAGGGGCAGAGGGAGAGAGAGAGAATCCAAATTGGAGCCCTGCCAAGCGCAGGGCCGGATGCGGGGCTCGATCCCAGCAGCCCAAGATCTTGACCTGAGCTGAAACCGACTGAAACCTGAATTAAACCGACTGAGCCACCCAGGCACCCCACCCTCTGCTTGCTTTTATCACATGTCATCTTTACCCAGTGCATACCTAGACCTCATAAACCCCCACTGAGGGCCATAAGAAGGCTTGCCAGAACTTTCTGGTCGAAAACTATATTCTTTAACAAGTGTTCCACTAAGTTTCTGTTTCCTGTTTAGGGACATGGCTAATCAATTCATGTGTAGAAATTCGATCTTTTTCAACTCAAGTTCTTAAAACTACTGTCTCTAGGGTATGGTTTCCAAGCATAGCAAAGTAGGAATTCGCCAGAGATTTTCTTAAAAGTACAGATTCCTGCTCCTCTCAGATTTCTCTCCTCCTGCCAGCACGTACCCCGAGAAAAACCTACTTAAGTAGGTTTGGAGCGGATCCTTGAGAGTCTGTACGGTTGCTAGGTTTTGTTTTATTTTTGCTCTTTGAGCTCCCTAGTGGACAGTCTGGAAGATGCTACTTACCAGAGCAGATGATGCCCCCAAAATGCGCTACCTTCCACGGCCGCTCAGATCTCTGGGTCCTTTCTTGTGGGTTCTAATTGACTCTTCCATTTTGGAAGTTGAAATGTCAGCAGTAAGCTGATAACATAAACTTTTGGAGGTAATGACTTTCCTATCCTTGCCCTTATGTACTCAGTACACACAGCCTCCTGGCCCTGCTGTCCATTCCCCCGCACCCCAGCTCCTCTAATACACTCCGTCTGCAGCCCTGTTCCATCCTAGATGAACGTGCGTAATAGATAGCCTGTGTCCCTGAACAGAGGTCTGCTGCCCATTACCAGTGGAGAATGCATCTGAGATTTGTTCTGTGTTACGGTTGTGGTGGTTTTGATCTCCCCACACCCATCATCCTAATAATAGGGCTGAGTTTATATGAAGCCACTCCCTGTTACAGCTGGTCTCCTCACAAAGATACATTTTCAAAACACGTAGCTGGGATTAAGGATCCGATGTGTGATGCTGAGTGATTACTCTCTGTGTGAAATAAACTGGAATTGGAAAGCTGATTAAGCCATATTCTGGACCTCATTGTATAATTCTCCATCCAGTGAGCTAACCCAGCCCCAGGGCAGAGTTGGAAAGGGCACAGGCATGCAGACCATCAACATCCCTGAAGATCTAGACTGATACCTTAAATTATTCTCCTGCATGAGCAGAAACTGTATGTTTCGTCAATTCCATATGTGTTACTCTAATGGTTCACTTGCTTTCTAAATGAATACAGCCTCCTTACCAGCTGTGGACTCCTAATGTTTGCAAAGGTTTAAAGATGTTCCAGTAGGAAGTAGCATGACATCGAATAAAGATGTTGAAAGAAGAAGACAAAGATAATGAAATAATACATACAAAATTAGCTGAGACAGAGCCCAGCACATAGTAAGCATTCAGTGAATATTAGCTCCAGCTGAGATCATTACTATTATTCTTAAACCACTGCTATTTAACTCAAGTCATTACTGATAATCAGGGGCATATTGTCCATGGTATTAAGCATAGTTAACTTAAAGACATTTAACTTGATTTCTTATAAAAAAGAAATTTTACGGATCCACTTAGTTCAAGTCTAACTCTTGCTCTATTTGTGCATATGATAGACTGTGGTCCTTAACTTACGGACGTGAGTTCCAAGTTCATATTTCCGTTGGGTTTAGTGAATTGAATGTTTTTAGGTGTACTAAGTGGTCTGTATGAGGCTCATCCCCAGACCATTTTCGAGAATCACTGAGGCTCAGGGCACCTGGGTGGCTCAGTCAGTTAAGCGTCTGCCTTCGGCTCAAGTCATGATCCTGGAGTCCCGGGATCAAGCCCCGCAGCAGGCTCCCTGCTTAGCAGGGAGTCTGCCTCTTCCTCC
The DNA here is from genome assembly GCA_004024625.1 of Mellivora capensis. Taxonomy (NCBI): domain Eukaryota; kingdom Metazoa; phylum Chordata; class Mammalia; order Carnivora; family Mustelidae; genus Mellivora; species Mellivora capensis. The sequence continues at coordinate 129,622 of PISX010002622.1, read as the reverse complement.
CTCTGCCTCTTCCCTGGCTTATGCTCGCTCTGTCTCTCTCACTCAGTCTCTCCCAAATAAACAAATAAAATCTTTAAAAATAAAAAAATCACTGAGGCTTATGATAACTCACGGTGTCAAGTTTGTGATATTTTTCCCTGAAGATTCTAATCCTCCACTCAACTTGTCCCTCCCCATGAATTGAGTAAATAATGGATAATGATGAAAATAGGGCTAACCTAACCAAAGTTTATTACCTCCAGCAGTGACTCAGACACATGGCAGAAGGTAGAGGATTGCCTTTATGTCAGAGCTCTAGATCTGTGGGTTTTAGGAGGATTTAACTCTCCAGAATCATAATTGTGGCAATTTTTGAAAAAGATAGTCTTTTACATGGTTTATTTCCCTCAGTTTGTCATGTCAGAAGTGAGGAATTCCATTTTTCTTCTCAACTCCTTACTATGTAGTGCGACCTAGCGGGGTTTCTTCATCTCTTTAATCTGCAATATGCCTTCCCTGTGGGGAAAAGGAACAGAAATCAATTTGAATGAAATGTACATCCTCCATGTGTGAAACTTTCAAGTAAATTGGAAGAAGTGTACATTGATCATTCTTAGCCCACATTGTGGCAAAATAACTGCAGGCCACTTGTGTAGCCATTCAGTAACATAGTCAAGTGGACTGATCCACAGTGTCATCTTCAAACACGTGGCTTTCTTAATCTGTGTACACAGTGTAGCACTGTCCTTGCACTCTTGCCTTGGTTTATCATCTTTAATAAGGTTGGACAGGAAGATGAATTTTTCTCTGTCAAACATAACAGCGGATGCATCTGGAAGAATATATGCATAGCTACACTAATGTTCTCTGGGACATACTCTCCTTCTACTTTTCTGTGGGTCTGATACAATAGAGAAAATTGAGACACGGTGAAGACATCAAAATATCCAAGAAAATGTGAGATCTTTTTCCCTGTCCATGTCTCCTGTGAGACACCCAAAATTCCCCAAACTTATTCATTTATTCTTCTGTTGAGTATCCTAAGTCCATATACATTGGAGATAGTAGGCTTATTGTATGGGTCCCTCATGGCTCTAAGTCATGGCTGTAGACCATTTAGGATGTTCTCATGTCCATAAAAGAGCAACTCAAGTTTGGCATTCCTGGCACTTCAGAAAGGATTCCTAGGAAGTCTAAAATTGGACTTAATGCTGGAAGAAAATTACATCATCAGTTCTCTTGAAGGAAATACATCTTTTCCTTATTACAGTCTTGTGGACTTAGTTTATTTTTAGACATGTATAGATATTCTGTGGATAAAAAACACTCTTGGGATGCCTGGGTGGCTCAGTCGGTTAAAATGTACAACTCTTGATTTCAGCTCAGGTCATGATCTCAGGCTTGTGAGATCGAGCCCCACATGGGGCTCCACGCTCAGTGAAGAGCCTGCTTGAGATCTCTCCCCTCTCCCTCCGCCCCTCTCCCTCTGTACCCACATGCATGCTTGCGTCCTCTGTCAAAATATAAAAATTTTGGTTTTTTCTTTAAAAAGCACTCTTAAAAGAAATAAGACAAAATAAAGGTAGAGATCTAATTCTGGCCAGGCTAGAAAGCTCAAAGAAGTGGACACTTCACAAACTGCAAGTATGATTTTAAGGAAGAGGTTAGTCACCTGAGGGAGTTGAGTTTTTTGGTTTCTTTTGTTCACTCTTTACTGATTGTACAGTCTGTTTTCTCATTTCACCCTCTGGTACAAGGAATATAAATGGTGGTGTCTTTATATTGTTGTTCAATAAAGAGCAGTGTGGTATTCATCTTACAGGCTTCTCTTCTCCTTCTCCAAATGCTGGCTGCACTGCCATGATTTGTACCTTAGCTTCAGTCTTCTATTAATTTATTCCATTATCCCTCAGGTGTTAACTGAACATCTTTTGTCTCATTGCAGACATTTAGGCATGTGTACCCCCAAGCCCAAGGTCTGTGTGGTAAAAGGGACGGCCAAAGAAGGCTAATTGACCTCTTTGTGAATGAAGGGCTGCAAAGTATGAATGAGGAGTTGAGTTCCATTGCGAATGTGGACAGGATTCATGTGTTCTTATCTCTAATTTTTAAGATCATGTATAAATTATGACAAATATAAGTCATATTTGATTTGTATCCTCTTGAATCATCATTTTATTTTTTAAGAGTTATCAGATGTTCAAGAGCTAACATTTGGCTCAGAGTAAGCCTATTCATATGCCAGATAATTTGGATTGAGTTCGGAAGCCTACTGCTTTGGGTCTTCAGATGGGTGTTCTTAACAAAGTTCTTAACAAAGTTCTCTATTCCTTTATTGCCTGTTAAAGTTTCTTTATTGCCACAAATGTGTTCCCTTCTTTACTGGTGTCCTCTTCACTGCTTTGTATGTAAGAATACTTACGTGTTGTTGACTACCTTTATTAAAAATATGAGACAAAGTTGTCTTATAACTAGGACCTTTTAGCCTTCTGGAAAGGAACTACAGTGAAAACAAAAAAGAGCACAAGCTTTAATTTTGTTGTCCGTATAGGACCACTTGAGGGTCAAGAAAATTACTTACTTTATATTTTGAGACATTATTTTATAATTATCTTTTACTATTGATTTCCTTACATTTAGTCTGCTAAAATTATAGAGTTAAAATGTTTTTGCTAGGCTCTTTAATGATTCTTGTTCCTTATCAAGGAGAATTCTTTGAACATAGTATTTATCAGAATTTCTACTGAGATTAAAAACCGCATACACTTTGTTCTTTCTTCGAGGCCTCTGCTTGTTCTCTTGAGAATACATATATAGTTTTTTTTTGTCAATTAACTTCACTTGCATAGGTATATCTTCAGAAGATATTATCAGGGAACCTCCTTACTGGATTGTATATTTAGGTCTGAGTCATATAACCTGAGGATCTCTTTTTGGGCCACAGAATATATAGTAAAAATACTTCTACAGAGGCTCTTGTGAGAAGTTGCCACCCTAAAGCTGACAAATGCTTTCATGTTCTTGGTGATCGTCATTCTAATGAACAAGGCAGTATTATGATTTTTGACAGAACCAGGGATGGCCTGGTGTGGAATTATAGTAAGAAACAGATGAGTAGTATAGGCGAGAGAGAGAGATTGGCACGTGGGTGAGAATGCAGACTTTGAAAACCATCCTGTCTAGGTTCACATCCTGGCCTGGTCATTTTTTAGTTGTGTGACCTTGAGAAAGTCACTAAACCTGTTTTTAGTTTCCTCTTCTGGAATAGGGAGATGACAATAACAATACCTCCTTTAAAGGATAATCTTTAAGGATTAAGCCTGTTAATATATACGGAGTTCTTAGATGGTCTCTAACATATAGCTAGCACTATCATATGTTATACCTTCTTATATCTTGATTCATTATGAAGATTATCTTGGCGCCATACCTTAACCAAGTGATTCTCTGTTCTCCCTGGAGCTACATCTCTCCCACACCTCTGTGCTATTTGCAGCCTAGGTATTTACTAACATTACCCTTTACTTTATCCTTCATTCAAAAAAAAAAGTACCTTATCAAAGTGTACTTGACTGATGAGAATTGTAGGCATTCTTCCTGGTACTGTACTGTGATTAAGACAAAGGAAAGGTCCACAGTGTGGAGAGTAAGAGTTTTCACCCAAGTTGCCTTTCATCCTGTTGTATCTCTTGTTTCTGATTCAAGGGGGAAATTAATGAGAAAAAAAAATGGGAAAGCAAGTTCCTCATGATTCCCTTACTGACTTTAAAAAGGACTTGGTTTGAGATCTTATCTCATCTAAGATTTCTCCACTATTTTTTGAGTATGGAGAAGGTCGGAAGGTTGTGGACCACTTACTGTCTTCCCACCATTATTTATTTGGAAAGTTATAATCTCACCAAAGTTTCAGAGCTGTTTCCCTTTCATTCTGTCACATAGCAGAAACAATATCCAAGCAATAATTGCCTTATTGAATCCCTTATTAGTCTGTAATGTGGCCTCTGCCGTGTCTTTTTTTTTCTTTCAATTTAATTCTTCTAAAATGCTAACAGCATTTCCTTTCTGATTTCGCCTCACATGGGCTGCCTCAGAGACTTTTAAGTAAATTGTTACAGTGTTAATTAAGATTTCATGGTCAGGCTCTATTCTGTAATAGGTATGATAGGATTTGGCCTATCTTCAAATGGGCAATTCCAACATCCTTATGAATTTTCCTACTGCCTTAGAAGATTTGAGATAATGGAGAGATGATGAAGCTATCAAACAAATTTTATTGATTCATCTTTGTGAATGGAATTCATATATCAGTAAGTACCTTGGAGGCAAAATTACCTTTAGAGTTGAAATTTCCTTTGCAAAGTTGCATTAGAAAGGTAATTTTGTTTGGGTAGGCCACAGGGTTTTGCTTTTAAATACTGTGAAATTTATATCTACTTGCCATCTTCATTGTATAAGTGAGAGGTTTAAATACTCTGCATTTTATTTCCCTGTCTATAAAATGAGGGTTTTTTTTAATGGCTTTCTCAATATTACTAACTCTTATTTTTGCTGTATTGCTAGATGAGAAGCATGGATTTATGCTACTATAAGAAGCAAAGAGTGAGGGGGGAAAGAGAAGGAACAAATAACCTAGCAACTCTGTTCCTTGGAGTGTTTCAGAACTCAGTGGGCCTTTGGATATTGGAGAAATTTCAGTTAGTGATTTCTTGTAGTCCAGATCAGAGGATTTATCCTGATTTACTGGGGAGCAGAGCAGTGTGTTCTTGTAGGTTGGAAGAGCAAGCATTCGACGCTGAAGGGGTTGGCTTTTTTCTAAGAAGTGGTATTAACATAGAACTGATGGTCACTGACGGTTTTTTACAACTAGTGATGTTCTTATTTCTAGCCATCAAGCAGTACCCTAACTGCCTTAACATTCACAGTTAACGACCTTCCCCCCAAATCCTTAATTTTCTTCATATTTGAAATAATTTCTCCTTCCGATAATTGCTACACCGTGTAAAAGTGGAAAGGGAAGCATTCATGATATTATTAGCCTCAGAGACATGATGGGTTGGGGAGCTCAAAGACTGGTTTTAAGAGCTTGTCATTTAACAGGTTTCTTCCCATGCATATATATTTTTAAACTGCCCTTTTATGTTAATAGAAATAATGTCTTGCTTGGACTTAGCAACTCCCAGACTTACCGGGAGTCTACCAGAATTATTGTGAATAATTCTCAAGGAGCAATGTCTCCCCCCCCCCAATTTTGGAGCATAGGAGCATCATAAGGAATCCCACATTGGGCTGCAGTGGCCCAGTTTAAGTGTGCCTGCCAGGCTCTGTCTGTGGCCTGGGGTGACCATTGAAGAGATTCAAAGGTGTGGTGCCTTGAGGCTGGCAAGCACCTTTGCTCCCCACAGCATGTTCTCTTAAAGGGAGAACTAATGGAGAACATCTGTGGTGGCCAGAGTACCTGTTAGCATGTTGGTATTTTTAAAACTACGAATTATTAAATTTTGCCTCCTAAAATGCCAAGTGATTACTTGATCTTCTAGAAGGTGCTCTGATTATAATAAGCCTGCTTCATGGTGACTCCACCTATGACATCATGAAACTGAGCAGATGGTGTTTTTAATTAGTCTTTGGGAGAATGAGACACTGGCCATTGCGTCAGCAACACTGACGAGAATGGAACATTCTGCCTATGTTCCTTCCAACACTTTGGTTCAAGAGAAAATGACAACTATTAGATAATATGTCTTCCTGTATAAGGGAAATAGAGAGTCTCAAGAAGCAAACAACAAGGGTACCTGGGTGGCTCAGTGGCTTAAAGCCTCTGCCTTCAGCTCAGGTCATGATCTCAGGGTCCTGGGATTGAGCCCCACCTCAGGCTCTTCGCTCAGCGGGGAGCCTGCTTCCTCCTCTCTCTGCCTGCCTCTCTGCCCACTTGTGATCTCTGTCTGTCAAATAAATAAATAAAATATTTTTAAAAAGTAAAAATTTTTTAAAAAAAGAAGCAAACAACAGCAACAACAAGACCTCTCGAAATGTGAAATTCAGAACAGTCTGTGGAGAAAGCTGTTGTAGATTATCTGGTTCATTTGTCGGTAGCCTACAGAGGTCATTAAACTCAATTAAACTAGACTTCTTGGGGTTTCTGGATTCACTAGAAACATAAATTGGCTTTCTGTCGGTTCTGAAGTCTAAAGATGGTTTGTACACATGGCAGTGGTGATAACAGAGCAGTGACTTAGGAGTGGGTGGACCCGAGTTTTGGGACCTGGCTCTTATACTTACTAGTTGTGTTTCCTTCACTACCTTAATCCTTCTGGGTTTGTTTCTTTATCTGAAAAATTCAGGAATTGGAATATCAGTGAATGCACAGACCCTTTCTAATTCTGAAAATCTGTTGATTCTAAAACCAGTGTGTGGGGTTTTTCCAGATCATTGAAGCCCAGCCACCCCTGTACCTGAAGCATGTGGGAGAGCTTGGTATGTCTCCAGAGAATTTGCCTTGGCGTTGGGCCATCTGCGCCTTTGTGAGTTTCCCATACGGGGCTCCACTGTGATCAGTGGAGAGGTAGGGGGGCTCAAGACCTCAAATCCCAGTTGTTTTCTGGACTGCTTCACAGCTATTATGCCTTTGGGCAAAATGTCTAACTTATTTTTAGTTCGGCCAGCTATAAAACACAAATAATACTCTTACAGACATGCCACTTAAGGAGTGACAATGCAAAAAAAAAAAAAAAAAAAGCTTTTGTTGTGTTGGAATCCACCTCTTCTAATTTTAATCATTCCCTTACAGCTTCTAATTTTTAAAAAAATCATTCCTTTGTAATCCTAATGTGTTTGAGTCTTTCTACTGATATGGCTTTGGGGATGAATACAACCAAGTTGGGTCAGTATCAAGATGCTTCCAAGGGTTGCAATATTGCCTCTGTTCAGTGTCTTTTAAGCCTTTATAGAAAACATGTTAACTTCTTTAGCTCAGAGGAAATCATCAGTGCAGACATTGCTAGTCATTTGTCAAAATGCTGCATTAGGAAATGTTATATTTATACATATCTAGGTTTACTAAAATAAATGTAACCTCTGAGGGCATGCAATCATTCTGGGCTACAAACTAGTTAGATACCTGGGCCTCTGGGCTTACAAATAAACAAATATCCCTTCTTGGTTTTATAAAATTGTTGGATGATTTCAAATCACACAAATGCACCCATCCTTGGGGCCTTGAGGGCATTAACATTAATCAAAGTGATGCAAAATTCAATTAGAAATTATCTGATGCTCCCTGCATGTTGATCTCACTAGGCAAGGAGTCTCTTTTGCAATAATCTACTTGAACAGATGAGACTCAGATCAGACAGGCTGAAAGCTGTCAAAGGATAAGTCTCGAATCAGGGCAGAAAAATGATCTCAACACGGGAACCTTCACAGCATCATTCATAGCAGAGGTGGAGCCTGGGGCAAATCACACTTTTAATGGGTCCCCTGAAACACTTTTTTTTTTGTAGATAAAACCTGGTTGAATGAATACCAGGAATGACTACCCTTATATTAAATGTTGCCACTACCTGGGTACCAAACTACAATTATACTGTACATGGAGGGAAAGGGGCATGACATCAAAGGTTGGCAATGTTTTGCGGCATATATGGAAAGACAAGTCTCTACAGACCTGACTTCTGGTTTCAAGGCTGCATATTGGTTGGTCAACCCTGGTCACTGGCTGAAGCCATTGGAAGGCAAGGTGACAGAGTGGAAAGACCCAAGTGCCAGGACACACCAGAGTTGGAAGCACAACTGCACCATTTTTATTTGCCAATTGACATTTGACAAGTTCTGTACATCTGTGCTTCATCTTTAAAATAAGGATGTGTATCTCATGGGAGTACGATAAGGGTTAGTAATAAAGTGTATTAGTAATTCATGTGAATCATAGTGTTCAATAAATGACTTTGAAAGAACCTTCTGTAGCTCATATCCTCTACTATGGATATGAGCCATTGGATTCATTGAAAACTTCCTCGGTCCCTTGGTCCCTTCCCAGTGGTAGGGGACTTGGAGCGTCCATGTTATCATGGCATCCTTAAGTCCCCGTTGCTGTAAAGGCTGCCAAGACCAACGACCAGGGATTATCTGTGGTTGATTGTTGGAAGAGTGGATCATAGTCACATACCCAGGTGGCCTTTGATGTTTGCCTGTGAAGCGCTGCTGTGTGTGACATCATATCAGTCATGGTCCCGGCCGTCATCCTACTTGCAGTTCCCCGTGGACATAACTGCTTTTATGAACAATGAATTTTATATGATTCCTGGTGGCAGAAGGCCAGAATGTTCATCTCCTTTACCACACCAAAGTTCTCATCCATGTTTGTGCTCTTGAACTCTTGCATTTAAGTAGTGTAATAAAGTGTGCATTCATTGAACTGTGTGGAGAGTTAGTATATGGGATCATTGCTTATAGGTAGTTCTAAAAACTATAAATTATTTGCAAGGGAGGAAGTTCGGATTTTGACAAACGGAGATAACTTAGTTCTTTTGCTTATGATGTACGAGTAACAGGAGGTAATACAGATCTGTGGTTGTGGATGCTTTTACATTTTGATGAACTCTTCTATACAGTCTCATTGCTCTGACCCATAGTTGACAGCAGTCAGTACCAAGAGAAAATTTTTTTACGTAGCAGATGAGATGCACATTTTTCTTTTGATTTGATTTGCTCTTTTGGGACAACTTATGAATGTGACAATATTCTTCACACCCCCATTCTTTATGTTCTTAAAGAATAGTCATCATCAGTTTAAAACATTTACTTTATCTATCCTTCCATTTTCAATGGTAATATTAATAATTATTATGTTTAATAATTCAAATCAATAAAGATTTAAATTACACCATTTAATCTTTTTTCTTAAGGCACTTTCTTGTTTGATTAACACATAAGCTTTCCTTTGCTCATATTTTTTTCTCTTAATCTTCATCATGTTTCTCTTACTAGGCAAGGAGGTCACGTGCAAGTGCTTGTAATGGCACATAGTAGCTATTGAACTCTAGTGGTTAAGACTTCAAGAGACCATTAAGACGACAGAAAAATGTACCTTTGATATCTTAATTTGATCACTCTAACTGAGAAAATACACCTTAATGATTGTTCTTTAGGTACATTGACCTGATCATTCATTTGCCTGCTAATTTGGGCCCTCGGTCTTTGCTTTTCTGGGTTTTATCTGCATTTGACTAGATGATAGATGGAGAAGGCTGGACATCAATATTCCAGTGATGGAGCACAGGCCTTGACCTGTGTGCCTTTTTCTCTTCTTTCTTCCTCCCCGGAGTCTGTTCTTGTACATGGCCTTGCTGGTGGGCTTCGTCAGAGAGCTGACAGCACAGGCTAGTTATAAAGATGCTTTCAAATTTCTCCAGAGTCTGTAATTAAATGACATCACTAAGCCTTAAATGCATCTGCTGTGAAAGTCAGAAGGCTAAATTATCCCATTAAAGAGAGAAAAGTGTTACTTGGTGTTAAAGAATCCCAAGTTTAGTATGCTGAGGAGTTGCTTCGGGAAAGCTGTTGAAAGCTGGTTGAGCATGGAACATAGTGGGAAGATTGGGAGGCTGGTAAGGCCATGTGGTTCAGAACAAGCTGTTCAAGAATCACAGCTGCAATCAGGCTAACTTTTAAAAAGAGAAGGCATTTTTTAAAAATGGGTTTTTTTCCCTTCCCAAATGCAGTTAACTGCTTAGATGCTGGTTTTTACTACAAACAGCTGGGCTACTCCAGGGAGCTCAGAGGCTCTGTGACCCCAGAATAGTATATTGTAGTTACCTGGAGCACAGTTTGAGACCAATGTCATGAGTTCAGTTCCCACAGGAGCAACTAACTTCGCTAAATTAAATCACCGGTTATCCTATCTCCAGCCCTAGTTAGCCATCTGCCATCTTGCTGCCTCTTAACAAAAGGAGATCCACAGAAAGAAACTCTATTGATCAGCCCAAAAACGCCATCACTATTGAAATGACATCTTAAAACTATGACATTTCTGCCTACTTGGCTAAGGACACAATTTTTTTTTAATTTCTTTTCATCATAATAGTATTTATTGTTTTTGCACCACACCCAGTGCTCCATGCAATGTGTGCCCTCCTTAACACCCACCACCTGGCTCCCCTAACCTCCTACCCCCCCCACCCCTTCAAAATCCTCAGGTTGTTTTTCAGAGTCCATAGTCTCTCATGGTTCACCTCCCCTTCCAATTTCCCTCAACTCCCTTCTCCTCTCCATCTCCCCATGTCCTCCATACTATTTGTTGTGCTCCACAGATAAGTGAAACCATATGATAATTGACTCTCTCTGCTTGACTTATTTCACTCAGCATAATCTCTTCCAGTCCTGTCCATGTTGCTACAAAAGTTGGGTATTCATCCTTTCTGATGGAGGCATAATACCCCATAGTGTATATGGACCACATCTTCCTTATCCATTCGTCTGTAGAAGGGCATCTTGGTTCTTTCCACAGTTTGGCGACCGTGGCCATTGCTGCTATAAACATTGGGGTACAGATAGCCCTTCTTTTCACCACATCTGTATCTTTGGGGTAAATACCCAGTAATGCAATTGCAGGGTCATAGGGAAGCTCTATTTTTAATTTCTTGAGGAATCTCCACACTGTTCTCCAAAGTGGCTGCACCAACTTGCATTCCCACCAACAGTGTAAAAGGGTTCCCCTTTCTTCACATCCTCTCCAATCTTGCTAATTTTGGCCATTCTAACTGGTGTGAGGTGGTATCTCAATGTGGTTTTAATTTGAATCTCCCTGATGACTAGTGATGATGAACATTTTTTCATGTGTCTGATAGCCCTTTGTATGTCTTCATTGGAGGAGTGTCTGTTCATGTCTTCTGCCCATTTTTTGATATGATTATCTGTTTTGTGTGTGTTGAGTTTGAATTTTTAAAATTTAAGTATTATTTCATACTGTGGTACAGTAAGGAATATTTATTTGGTCTTTGTCCCTGGTTCCTGACACACAGCACCTAAAACACTTGGAATCTCTGGAGTGATAGAGTGTCTTTTATATGCTAATGAGATGACCAGTGACTGGGTTCCCCTGGATAGCTTCAGGGTGGGAGCTGGTCACCAGAAAGACCAAGGCAGGATTAGAGATTGGAACTTTGACCCCCTTCCAAACCCCCCATCCCTCAGACTCCTCGGAGGGGAGAGACACTGGAAACTAATCACCGGTGGCCAAGGATTTCATGAATCATGCCTACATAATGAAAATTTCATAAGACCCCCTAGACAGCAGGATTTAGAGGGCCTCCAGGTTTGTGAGCGCACTCACGTGTCAGAAAAGGGGTGCAGCCCAACTCCACTGGGACAGAGGCTCCTATGCTTAGGACCTTTCTGGCTCTTAGTCTGTGTACTCTTCATTTGGCTGTTCATTTCTTTCTTTCTAGTAAGCCGTTGATCATCAAAGGTAACTATTTTCCCTGAGTTTTGTGAGCAAAGTTCTCAAAGCATATTTTAATACCTGAGAAGTTTGGAACACTAGGTCTAGAAAAACATTTTCCCTCAGGCTTACGACCACATAGAAGGTCTACACTCCGTGTTATTTCACATTTTGCTGACCTTTATTCAGTAGTTTGCCACTTCCTTTCCCCTGCCCCCCAGAAATCCAACAGAAGGCCGCATGAGCTTCAGCAGTGATGACATCATCATCCTGGCTCTTGCAACACTTGCGTTTCCGTATCTTCAAGGAACATACAATGTACACCATGTTAAAATTGCCCTTTTATGCATCTAGGCAAACAGAGAAGAAACTGCCCTTTAGTCGATAATGTAAGACACAAACACAGGAGTAGTTCTACTTCAAGGTTGTAAATAAATCCCAAATGATCCATATACAGATGGAAAGTACTTAAGACATAAAAGAGGAAGGATTCATGAATAACAGTAATGATAGGTAACATCTATTGAGCATTTTCTGTTATATACCGTACTGAGCACTTTTTATGGATTGCGTCATTTAAGCTCAACACGTAGGTGGCATTGTTTTAAGGTAGAGCAGCAGGCTCATAGAGGTTGACAGCTTGTGCCAGGTCACATAGCTAATAGGTGTGTTTTTCACCATTATGGGATAGATTCTAGGGAATTTCCAAGAGGAAAGAGAATAAAGTTCATATGTATTCTGAACACTGGAATTACTGAGTTCCTCGTCGGTTCTCTCCCTCCCTTGTTGCTGTGCCTTCTCCTTCACTGGCACCTCCTTATCTTTTCTGTTTCTAAATTAGAGCACCTTAGGGCTCAGTCTTTGGAGGCCTCTTGTCTTTTCTAGAAGATGCACTTCCTAGCCTGATGACTTTAAATACCAACTGTGCACCAATATTTTCAAAATTTTTATCTGAACTGCCAATCTGCCCTCTCAACTCTTGACTCATATATCTAACTGCTCACTTGATCTCCCCACTTAGCTATCTCATGAGTTCATCTAAATTGGTCCAAAACAAAACTCTTAATTTCCTTTAAAACCTGTTCTTCCTATTGTCTTGCTCATCTCAATCAATGCCAGCTCCATCCCTGTACTTGTTCGGAACAAAACTCTCCATGTCATGCTTGACACCTCTCTTTCTTTTATACCCTGCCCACAATAGGTCTTTGACAAATTTTGTGTGCTCTACCTTCAGACTGTATAGGAAATCTAACCACTTTGCACTGTCTACACTCATCCCACCCTGATCTGGGCCACCATAATCTCTTATCTGCATTGCTGCCACAGTCTACTCCCCGAAGCTCTTCCTGCTTTGGTCACCCATTTACTCTGTTGTCCACACAGCAGGCAGAGTGACCCTATTAAGACACAGGGTAGATCATGCCAGTCGGGGGAAATTCACATTCTTTACCATGGCCGATAAAGTCTTCATAACCCAGTCCCCCAGTGATTTCCCTGGTGTTGTGGAATTGTGGGGAGGTGGAGAGTCACTGGTAATAGGTATAGAGTTTCTTTTGGGGGTGGTGAAAATGTCCTCAAGTGGATTATGGTGATGGCTACGCAACTCTGTGACTATACTAAAAATCACTTTAGATGGGTGAATTGTATTTGAATCATATCTTAATAACACTAGTATGTAAGAAGGAAGGAAGAAAAAAAATGAAAGAAGGAAGGAAGGAAAGTCTGTATCTGACAAGTTCTGGAAAACTTAAGAATTTTCCTCAGTCTTAAGGCTTTCCAAGAACTCTCCATTTTGTGCCACTTTGTATTTTGCTGCCCTTTATTCAGTTCTGTGCCTCTCCTCCCACTCTACAAAATGGCACGTATTTTCCTTTTGCCTCACTTCACTTTTTCAGTTGGTAACTTCCAGGAAGCTTCCTAATATAATTTTATAGTCTGCTACACTAACAATATAAGATTAACATTTAATGATAAAGCAATGCAATGTATTGTAAAGAAGATCCAAATGGGATTTGAAAGTCCTAGGTTCTAGGCCTAGTGTTGATCTAGATGTATACCCTTGGTCAAATTGCAAAACTCCATTCCCCAGTTACTTAAGTAACTTACAAGATCATGTTACCATTATAACAACTGCAAGTTTACTTATCAACTGAAGTCTTATTTCAAAGGCAGAATGTTACTGGGGCAGTGATGGTGGGAGATGACAGAAAAGACTTTGTCCTTTTCGTTTCATTTTCTAAGAACACACTGTTGTTTAAAGTAGTGAATGACTTCCTGTGCCAGTTGGGCATTTTAACCATCCCAGCCATTGTATCCTGATTTGGTCACTACCTCTTCATCTTAGCCGCAGTCATCATATTGATGACGTAGTGTGAAGTGTCCAAAGGACTTGCCGTTTTTTTCGGGAGAGCAAGATCACCAGCCCCTTGACCACATAATTAGAAGAAATATATATTCTCATGTAACAAACCTGATGCTGTTAGTGTTAGGCAGCTCCTAAGGGAATCAGAAGCTGCCTCCAGCCTGGTAAATAATGAGCACATAGCCAACACAACCCGATCTCCCCAGCAGAAATGACAGCCTGCTTTACAGTCCGCAGTATGGTCACTGAATCTGTGGTTGCTGAGTGAACTGCGGTTACCCCAGCTGGAAGAGAGACACGCTTTTTTAGGAGCAGTAGAGCGTGCAATAGAATGTAGACAGGAAAGGAATTTGATGAATTGATTTTCACTGGAAAAGGCTGAGAGACGTCTTTACCTGAGACCACTTAATAGTCCCAGAGCTTTAAGCTGCTAATGAGTCTTTGCCCACCCCACTGGGGGCACTTACACGTTACTGAGCACCCAGCACGTTGAAGCAAAGGATGGAAAACTGTGACTCAATTTCCTGGAACTATGGGGGTGACAATCGCAAAACTTGAAATTGCACCAAAGCTGCAGAACTGAATGATGGGTAGAAAATACGTAGAAGCTATTTGCTTTCATCGCAAGTCACATAATTTTTTTAAAAGATTTTATTTATTTATTTACAGAGAGAAAGAGAGAGACAGTGGGAGAGGGAACACAAGCAGGGGAAGTGGGAGAGGAAGAAGCAGGCCTCCCACCAAGCAGGGAGCCCGATGCAGGGCTTGATCCCAGGACTCTGGGATCATGACCTGAGCTGAAGGAAGATGCTTAACCATCTGAGCCACCCAGGCACCCTATGTCACATAATTTTTATTCTGTGAGTGACCACATGCATTCCACCTGAACTAAATGGTTAGGCAAATTCTTCACGTAATGCATCCCCTATTGCTAGAGCTAGGTTATCTCTTCTTTAAGATTTACAGCTAGCCGATAACTGAGGGGAAGGTCTCGTGACTGAAACATTCTTCAGCTTCACAGAGCAAGCCTTTCTAGAATGAGATTTGCAGGTAGGGATTCACGCCGCACACTGCTGGGGGCTCTGTGAAATCTGCTCGTCAAACAGAACATACGTCCTCAGGTATGTGGTCCCCATAGCTTTCACAAGCATTAAACTTACTTAGAAAATAATTAGTAATCAAAAAAGGCATTTAAACTCAACTCTCTGAAGCATGAAGGACGAGGTACATTACAGAAATTGAATTATCAGTATGAATATCTACTTTAGTTATAGACATAATTGGGTTTTAGTGAAAGAAGACATTTATGTGGATTGGGGAGATGTGGGAGTGTTGTAACCATTGAAGTATTTTTATTAGGGCTGGATATCAGGGATTTGTATTGAACTGTGGCTCTGGGTGAAATCCTAATGTTTTTGAACTAGGAGAGATCTGCCAGCTGGTCTCACTCAGCCAGCTGACTATCCAGGATTCCCACTTCCTAGAATCTGTGAAGTTGGTGATAAGCTTCACAATTTCTTTTTGGTATACTCATGAGTATGGATGTGTTTACGGTTTGGTCACAAAATTACAAATAGGTTTATTTATATTCGGCAAGAGCTCTCTCCACTCAAGGCATAGCACACCTGCTGTAGGGGCTGGGTCTCCCTAATTCAGTTATGCATTGGTTCCCTGGATATGGCCTCATGCATGACTAAGAACTTCATATTTATTTGATGGTTGGACACATGGGTACAAGAAGAACTGACCAGAAGTTCTTTTGGCAGTTATATAAGCTTGAATTGATTTTTTTTAATGAGATTATTAATTAATTAATTAATTAATTTGACAGAGAGAGAGCGAGCACAAGCCAAGTGGAGTAGCAGGCAGAGGGAGAAGCAGGGTCCCCACTAGGCAAGGAGCCCAATGAGGGGCTCAATCCTAGAACCCTGGGGTCGTGACCTGAGCCAAAGGCAGAAGGCTTAACCCACTGAACCACCCAGGCGCCCTGAAATTGATGAATTAATAAATGTAGTCAAGTTAGTAAAAATACTTCAGAACAAAATCTCGGAGCAGATGAGTAAAGTAAGTCCTAGATGTGTAAACTACCTTCAGCAGTTCTGAGCTCGGGCCCAAAGAAGCTCATTGGCTTGCTGCAGTTTGAGCAGCACGGTGGTAGCAGAGTGCGGTTGAGAATCTAGAGCTGTTGGTCCACAGTTTCCCCACTACAAACTGTATTATCTAAAACAGGTCACGTTTCTTTATATTTTAATCTTTATGAAATAAAGATGTTATCTACGCTTTAGAAATCAAATACCTGTGGCACAACATAAAACTCACCTCTGTAGTCATCTCTTTTACTTTTATGACTGTGTATGAAATACAGAAACAAAGCACATTGAACATTGTTTTTTCACACGCAGATGAGACCCTGTTCAGGAGATTTTTGTGTGGATTAGGGTATTTTGTCGGGGGTGGCAGGGTAATACCAGTATCTTTGAAGATCTGATAACATCCACGGACCCTGGAGAAATACTCAGATGTCCAGACCCGGGGAGTTTTACACACAGTATCGGGCAATTTGCAGAGCCCAGGTTAAGGACACTGGTGTAGGGAACTGTGTCGTCATTCCTTTTGTCTCCCTCATGGTTTGGAATTTCTCTTGAGCCCTTTCACATTCCGCCTCTACTCAGATCAGAATTAAACAGCCCATAGTATTTCATCATTTAAAATCCCCCAACAGGCACTTTCCACATTGTCCGTTGAAAATGATTATTTACAACTAAGGCATTTTCATTTTTTAAAAATATGGAAAGTGGAAAAAAAAAAAACAACTGATATAGAAGAAAATTGTTCACAGGAGCAAAATTCTAAATTACCGTGCTAGGAGGGAGCTGTAAGTGAGGCTGCTGTAGGATATGCATTTTTATTCTGAAATGGAACTGTAAAAACGGAGACAATTTTGATGCCCTGAAAAAAAGTGTCTACAAATATGATGCGCTTATAGTTCTTCAGGAGGAGGTATCAAAAGGAAGTCAGCTTCAGGTGGTGTGAATGGATTTTTCCTGTTCTCGACTTTGGAGCCTCAGCGGGACTGGTGCAAGAAAGATGAAGAGAGACATTCATTTCCCTTTATTGAGGCATT
This sequence comes from Mellivora capensis, assembly GCA_004024625.1. Taxonomy (NCBI): domain Eukaryota; kingdom Metazoa; phylum Chordata; class Mammalia; order Carnivora; family Mustelidae; genus Mellivora; species Mellivora capensis. The sequence goes on along the minus strand of PISX010002622.1, from coordinate 112,720 downwards.
CTCTCCCCCACCCCCCACCCCACCCTTTTTCTTGTGAAAATACTTCAATAACTAAGCAAGCACAACATGTTCAATTGACAAATGAAGATGTTTAATAAAAGTGGGGCCCTGAACTCCTTAAAGGGGAGCTTGAGCAGGAAACCTGTTCAGCCTCTTTCATCATCGTCCCCGATGATCTTAATTCTAGGGATTTAAAGAGATTCTTGACAGACGCAGTAGTACTTGGTTGATCTTGACTGCATTTCTCAGGTACCTTGCATAGCTCTCGAACTGGGGGTCTCAAACACACAACTGTAAGGGGATTCTCCTCACCACACTGAGAATCTCCCCCTTGCATTTTGTATGTTGTTTCCCCTCTCAGCTCTCCTGATACAGGGGGAGACTGGTCGAGAAATTAGATTGGAGGTCCTTGAGCATGGGAAACCATTTTCTTCTCATTATCTGGCCCGTCATTTGCTACCAAGTGTGGTATTTCTTTCTCTGTTTTCCAGTTTCAGTAATCGACTTTGACTCCTTCATCAGGGCTTCTGATGTTTTGACTTTTGGTTGGAAAAATGAGTCTTTAAAGACCCTCCATCATACACATTCAGGTGATTTCAGTAATTGGGGTGGTATTTTCATATTTGCTGTCCAGATGAGTCCTGGGCTATGTGTGTCCCTCCCATTTTAAATGGTGAATTACTTCAGAAAGCCACCGGCAGCCTAGCCCCCTTGTTATCTGTCCCAGTGACACAGAAACTCCTTGGCCTCCTTGGCGAGCCTGGCCATAGTGCCTACCTCTTCTGGTTTGGAATTCTTACTTCATTTTCAGTGCTTGTAAAAATCCCAAAATTAAATCAAGTCTTTCCTGATTCAGAACTTTAGCTACCAGGCTATTCCATCTCTTCTCCTAACACCTGAGGGTCCTGACCCTTCAAATCAGTTCATTCAAGTGTCAATTCTTAGAGCCCAAGAGTTCCTTCCATTATTATATTCGTTTCGTTGGATGCTGTCCAGGCTGGGGAAAACAGCCTGACTGTGCCCCAGACCATGGCCACGGGTCACTTGGTCTTTCCTCTGGACCAGCATTCTGTGTCTCCCCTGACTGAGCCTCCCCCAGTGAAGCACTCTGGTTTTCAGAGCAACTCCTCCCTTCGAGTGCCATCTCAATTGTTGAGTAAAGAGACGGGGTGGTCAACGAATCAGGTTTGACATAACCGAATTCACATAGTTCTATGTGACTAGTACACTCTAACTAGTACCCTCAACAAGTAAGGAATGAAGACCTTTAGAAAAGAGAGAACATGGTTAAGGGACCTCAATTGTTGTTGTTGTTGTTGTTGTTTTTCCCTCCATTTAACCGCAACCATGAAAAAATTTAATCCTCATTAAAGGGCTATAAAGTTAGTGCACTAGTTAGTGCTTCCACACACTAATATAGCCTTGCTTCTAGCACTGTGTTAGTATGTTGACCCTCTGTTCCCTGCAGCTGGGCGTTTATTCATCTTTGTGGCCTTTGATCATGAATATTCATGATGAGAGAGCAATGATGCTCCAGGTCCCTTTTAGGGCCCCGAGGAAACTACTCTTAGCAATGAAGAAAGCTGAGAAATGGGGCCAAATCACGCCAGCACCCCATAGTGAATCCTGAAATGTGAGAGCTGTAGCCAAAGGATCTGTGAAGTTCATCTAAGTGAGTAAACTGAGAAGGGCAGGCAGGTTGGGATCCGGGTCTTTCCCTTCTCAGGCCATATTCTTTTCACAGCACCATGCTGCCTCCACATTAATGAACAGTCTCCATCTGAGATTCTAGCCACTGAAAGCATAAAATGCCAAATGACTTATTTGAATTGAACCATGGTATTGAGACATTTGTGACAAAGCTACTCAAGTTGGGCAGAGGAGTAGAAGATCTCTTGCCAGCCATGTCCTTTCTTAGAAGGAAACTCTCATTGTATTTGGGGGCACTGATTTCACCAACTATATCACAGCTTTCCCTTTAACAGTTAGCATCATGATATTAATAACTTCTCTAAAACTGTTTCTGAGTTGATTCACAGTTGATGGAATACCTGTTAAATGCATTTCATTATGGTAGACAGAGTGGGAAATATGGAAGACACATGATGGTGCTTTCTCTCAAATTCTCTTTCCTTAACTGTATTGTATGCATCTCATGAAGATTTACAGTTGTAAGAGAACTTCATTAAAGTTCTTATGATTGCATATTAATTTACTATAGGTGTCTAGTCCTCTAGTCTTAAAAGTTTCTGGTTAAATTCTACCTAATTTTCTCTACAGGCGGTTTATTTTAGTGAGTGTTGTGTGCCTTTCATTTCTTAGTGAGATAGGGTCAGATGAAAGAACAGTTTCACTTCCCCAAGGTGACGCGATTTGGATCCCAGACTATGGTTGTGTTTTTCCCGGAGCGGCTACCGAGCAGACTTAATGGGGGAGAGGACTCTAGTGGAAATGGGGCCAGAGGGCCACCCCTCCTGGTCAACACTGCCCAGAAAGGCTTCCAGGTCGAGTGAAGGATAACCAGATGGCTTTGCCTATTACAGGCATGGCATTGACATAACATTAAGCTAACAAGATTATTTTTAGTGATCTGTGTCTTTGGTTCTGTTTGGAAGACACCTGACTTTATAGATGGGCTCCTTCCCTAGTTATGTGCCCAGGAAGCTAATTATTCAGTCGGAGGGTAATGAAAGACCTTGCCATCTGTCTGCCGATTTAATGGAGTGTCAGCACATCCCAAATAGGAAGTAATTGGATTGACAGACACAAAGCCAGTTATTAGACTGTTATTATCTGATTGGAAAAAGCAGGCGGAGAAGCCTACAACTGTAGCAAAACTAATCTGATGATGTCTGTTGTTCCTGGAATGCACAGTCTGCCACCCAGAATTCATGGGCTCTGAAACCCCTGACCGGCTTGGGAACGTTTGGAGTTCCTTCTCTCGCAACCCATCTCTGTATTCTTATTACAAATCATTATAATGCAATCTAATAAAACACAGTTTGCATAAAGATGGGGCCCATTTATAAAGCTGTCACTGCAGCCACTCTATTAATAGAGCCATTTTAAAGATTTATTGTGAGCATATGTTACTTTTTACAGGGGGCCAGATTGAGAGCTGCAGGATTTGAACACGCAAGAATGTACTACTGGTGATAATTCAAAAAATAATGTAAGCTATTCTGCCCAAGTCATGTCATTAGACTCGTACTTGTTTCTTACTTTTCAGGTGTGATCATCAAATGATAGTTATAATGAGGCATCAGAGAAAAGGGACAAGGTCTAGGGCCATGTTGCGTAAGAACACTTTTTTTTTCTTTCACTGATTCCAGAGTTACCGCGTGGCATCACCGGAGATCAGGGGGCACATTGGATGGTTTAAATATGGGACCATCTGGGAGTAGAACTAGGCTCTGGAGCTTTAGTCTTCTCCAAACAGCTGTCTGGGATTGTCTGATCGGGGGAGAAATAGTAAAGACAGACATTGCTTCCATTCTTACTCATTGGTTCGGTGAAACTCATGATCTCCTAGAGTTCCCGGTCCTTGGAGTTCATGGAGAAAAGTAGACAGGAGTCCAGCAAGTTCACGTTTATTCACCAAGTGTCCCTGGAGCCCCTGCCATGTGTTATGTACTTTTCTAGGTTCTAGGTGAGCAACTATGAAGCAGCCTACGTTCTCGCCCTCATGGGCTTTCCAGTGGAAAATAAGCAAATAAATATGGCATTAGACAATGAAAAGTCCTACAAAGAAAAAGAGGCAGTTAAAGGAGATAACGATTAGAGAGCTATTTTCAGTGTCAGGGCCTCCTTGAACATCTTCAGAACATGGATGACATACATGGGTGTGGGGACAGGGTGAGTGGCGTGACTGGAGGGAGAGCAGCGCAGACAGAGGGACGAGCGCATTCAGAGACCCAGAGCACACTTGAAGTACTTTTTGTCAATGTCACCACCAAGACACTAGGTGCTGCCAGATTCCTTTGCCTCTTAAAAGTCCCCAACATTTCATGTTTGCAAGTTGAAAAAGTCCAATAACGTGTGTGAACAGCTGTTGTAAATTCTAAACAATATACAGACCTAAGATATTGTTGGTAAGCTCCAAGGGAGCTCTGGAGAGCTCCATCGGTGTGAACTAAGTCATTAAAATTTTCCAAGGATTTCCTACCTAAAGAGTCTCGGTTGTGACAAAACATTTATCATACAGATACTCTATCATTTATTGAATGATGAATCAATTATCATGAATTGATTGTTAAAGAGTATTACTACCTCATGATGAATGCTACTGTATTTCAGATACTCCGTTTATATCCATTAGGTGAATAGAAGGCATTAATGCAGATCACTGCTAAGCTTACAATAACCCTCCAAGGGAGAGATTATTCCCCTGTTTTGTAGATTGGGGCCCAGGGGGTCAGTGATGTCCTACAGCTAAGTATCTGAACGTATGGAGATTCCAACCCAGGGTCTTCTGACCACAGGCCCCATGCTCTCTTCCATACACCACATTGTCCAAAAGCTCATGTCGTGGGGTTCTTAATATTTGAGGGACGCTTTGTGTTAGGAACCATGGGAAATAGAAAAAGCACAATCTCTCTACTCAGAGAAATGAAAATACAGCTGAGAAGAGATGATTTACATGAGAAATAACACAGGACAGTGAAGATGAGGTATAAACACATAATTGTGTTCCTTGGACAATGAAAGCGAGGGGAGGGAGGGAGGTGAACATGGCCCAGAGACAAGCAGCCCCAAGCTGAGCTTTTAGAAGGCAGGTAGAATTTCAGTAGGCTGTATCGTAGCATTCCAATCCTCAATGGGTGTTAGAACCTACTCCTGAACCTAAGGTGAAAACCGGATGTTATCGTGATCACCTATGAAAATCACTTAGCAGGTGGGCAATGGACCGCCATCTTTCAGCATGCTAACTACAGTGCAACTACTTTTTCCTTTAGGATCTCCTCTCTCTGGTTATGTTTCAAAAGAAGTATTTGCCCTGGGAATAATAGACATTACATTGCATTAAAATACATATTTTAAAAGTACCAGATTACATAGTCCCACTCCAAGGGGCTAGATGCAGACGCCACAAAAGGTAGCCAGGAGGTGAGTCGGGCAGAGGGACTTGGATCCGAATCTCTTGCCCTGGCCTGTCTCCTGTGGAACACATTCTCATCAAGTAGGACGGCGGTCAGGATGCCGTGCTGCATTATGTTGCCCCCTCTCTCTCAGCCCGTGAATCATACATGTATAAAATATGGGTATTCCGAAACTTCCCCGAAAATGAGATGGGTTCTGAAAGAGTGGAGAAACCTCACTGTGAGTGGTCCAGGGCAGGAGTAATTTTGGATTTTTAGGAAATAAGAAACAAATGAGCCTCCTACAGAGGCACGGGGAAAAAATGGGGCCAGACCCTGGAAAGGGAATTTCAGCTTCGTGTGATGAAAGGAGAAACTATTGAAGGTGTTTGAGAAATGGAATAGCACTACAAAAGAGATGTTTGGTGTAGATGACAGGTGGGAATGGGAAAGATCAGCCTAGACACAGATTAATCTAGAAGAAGAGGGTTTAGACCAGAGAAATCTAGACCAGATATAAAGATGGGATTTGTTTGAAGATGATTCTGTTGTCTTTTCACCTTACTTTATCTCATTAAAGTAGTTCAAAAGGAATAATGCACATCCAGAGGAACAGATCAAATATCAAGAAATCAGTGAATCGGCTAGCTACAGCTTTTTGCAATCTCCATCCATCACCCATTCATCCCTGTATTCTTTCCTCCCTCCCTAAATTTATACTTTGAATCAAACACATTACTTCCCCAGAGAACAGTCCCAGTGTAGCCCTGTAAGATGTTGGTGGCGTTAAATTAGGTAATGGATATGAAAGTGACTCATTCTGATGACAGATTTGAAACATTATGATTATTATTATTTTGTTTTCCTCCCTCTCGGATTCTCTTAAAATCATATTTAGATTAGATAGGTGTAGAGATTAGATGTATAGATAGTTTATAGATTTGAAAATAAATGTATCCTCAAAAGATCCAGTTTCCATTTATTATGATTCCTTCTGCGTCTTTATGACAGCCCCTTCTCCTAGAAAATTGACCAAAGAGGAGGGAACTCTTCCTGCTCCTTCCCAAGACCTAAAATAATCACTTGGATTGTCTCTTTTGATGCCATGAACAAAAAAGTCACAACTCCAAGAAGAAAGGTTGTTCTGATTTCTTTTATAATGTCCCTTTTATTTTCCCTTATGGTAAACTACCATAAGCCACTACTAAGTAATAATCATCCTATTGAGTAATATTCCTGCACTGAATGTTCAATCCTCTGATGATAACGGTTTTCCATCTTTTGTTTCAAAAGTTCAGACAGAACAATAGTCAAAGGAAGTTTGTTCATGAAAACATTTCATCGACATCCCCTGCTCATTGCTTTCCAGGTTTAGGTGACCCAAGTAACCGACAGTGTTGACATCTGAGTAAACTTTCCCAGTGTGGATACCTAACAGGCAGGTGTCTTCTGTTCTCTGGTAACAGCACTACAAAGTGTCAAGCATGGGTGACTTCTCAAGTCAGAGAGTCAGAGAGCCAGAGACACAGATTTTAGGAGCATCGTATGCTTTTGTTCCTTTCTAGTATTGAACCTCACATAAATGACCTTGGGAAATAGAATGGCTCAGCCTTGTGGTCAAAGTTGATCAAACCCATCTTCCCTTCAGATGAAAACAAGAATTGTCGCATGCCAGTGGCCAAGAGCTACAACCTGAATGGTGGACACACACCAGATACTGTACCACAGTGAGGGCAGAGGGTGAAGACTTGGCATGTGGGGCTGGGGTGACCTGAGAGCATGAAGGTGACTCTCTCTTCACTCCTTATCACTCTCTTAACAATGCTGTTTACCCCTGTGCTCATTTCCAAGGGGAGCAATGAGATGAGAGGCATGGACTGTATTTGGCAATGATTTTCTTCTTGTTGGCTATGAGTGAGACATTATTTACTAGCATCCCCTCATGCTGGTGTTCTCTTGTTGGTGGAGTGTGTTCTGTTCACTCCTCATGAATAATCAACAGGCCTACTTTCCTCTTCCTACACCAGTATATGCCCAGCCAATAGGAGGCACAGTTTGTCTTAGCAGCAATATTCTTTGTAATTTCTCAATACTTCCTAAAAGTAGAGACTTTGAATTGTGAGTTGGTTAGAGCTTGCACAAGTGAAGTTAGCTCAAATTGTCATGGCTAGAGAAGATGAAAGTACAAAATGGCCATAAACACTGGCCAGCAGCAAATGAATATATATTTTACTCACACAGGCTCAGCTGTACTTAGCCCTCACATAGCCAGTTTACATCATGGCCACTTTCAAAGCCGCCTTAACTTACCACTTTAGGCAGGAGACTGGCATTGAGTGTCTATGCCAGGCACTGAGGGGAAGGCGCTGATAAAGCTGACCAGTATCCAGGGTGCCTGGTGGCTCAGTGGATTAAAGCCTCTGCCTTCTGCTCAGGTCATGATCCCAGGGTCCTGGGATCAAGCCCCACATCGGGCTCTCTGCTCGGCGGGGAGCCTGCTTCCCCCTTTCTCTCTGCCTGCCTCTCTGCCTACTTGTGATCTCTCTCTCTCTAATAAATAAATAAAATATTTAAAAAAAAAAAAAAAAAAAGAAAGAAAGAAAGCTGACCGCTATCCTACCCTCAAAGAATTTAAGCCATGTTGGGGGATAAGGTATGTGAACAAATTACAAAGTTCCTCTCCACCTCCCTGTTTCACTCAATGCTGATTGAAACTTCTTAATTTTGTTTCATAACCACTAATTGGGTGTGGATTGTGGTTTTGGGTTCGGCATTGCTTTAGCCTGAGCTCTCTTAAGAGCAAGTACGGGATTTTGTCTGTTTTTTATTCTTAGCGAATGGAACCTGACATATAGTTAGCACGCTTAATGTTTGTTGGCTGAGGGAATGCGTGGATACCCAGATATACTAAACTAATTTCTGGTCCAACCTGATGAATAGCACAGATAGATTCCCTACAATCCTGACTGACAGAAATTAGAAAAAATTGCTGTTCCATCCTGTCACCTCTACAGAAGGGACTACAAGCAGGATAATGAATTCTATATTGGGAAATGATCCGTGTAGTCCAAGGGTGGGCAAAATTATCTACCACCCTCAACTTCTAATACATTTCACTTTGTTAATGGTCTCTTTTTATTCAGCATGCAATTGTGGATTTTTTCTGAATCCGTGACTTAAGGAATGAAATCTACCTTCAATTATTTATGGTTTAAATTAATGCAAATAAGACTTTCTGGCTTGCTATTCTGATACTCATTAATAAATATTTCACTGGGTATTAGGAAGATTCAGATGGACTAAATGAGGCTCTTTTTCAATATAAACAAAAGCCCTTATGTTCCTCGCAACTGTGCAGGCCCAATTTTTACGTCTGGCTTTCATTAAGACAAACGAATGTTAGATGGGCGCATCTACAGAACGATGGGACTTCTGGGAACTGGAGCCAGCAGGGCTCTGCTGTGAAATAATCCTCTAGTTAAGCCAAATGTAATCTCATTAGCAGGGTAATTGTGCTGTTAGAAGAAATGGCCAACCAGGTTAAAGAGAAGCCCACATGGTCTAATCACTCTTTCACTTTTGTCATTGAAGAATAGAACGTTGGACTAAGAGGCAAAAGATGCAGATTTTGTGCTTGGCCTTAGGTTGTGATTGAGTCTTAGAAGATTCCAGATCTCTCCCGGCTGCTGAGGCCTGTGTTTGGCATTAGTGTCCAGTCATAACACACTCTGTGGTCCTTCCTGTAGACGGGGAAACACCAGTGAAGAGGAGATGTCATGTCACTCTTTTTTATGGATGCATTTCGCCCACTCATTTTTTTTCCAACACAGTTGTATGCATTTGACTTTCCCAGTGTTTTTTAAACTACCAAAATATCTAAAACTTAGTTATGAAAAATATGCCTTTCCATCTTTGGAAATGAGCACATTGGGATATTTTCTATAATCATTGAATCTGTGACCATTTAGTTTGCTTTCTTCTGAATTTCTATGCATATGGGCTCTGCCAGTTTGGGACATGGTACAGAGGAAAGAATGGTGAACTAATTAGGAGCCAGATCTAGGTTCAAGACATAGCCTTGAACCTTGACAGCAGTGTGACCTTCAGCAAATTACCCATCTTGTTTGAACTGCAATTTCTTCATTTGTAAAATGGAAATAACTATGACTGTCAAAATAGCCCCTAAAGCAGAGTGAGGTTCAAGTATGTGAAAGTCCTTGGTAAGAGCTAACATGTGCTACAGACAAGAGAGATCATCTCTTTCCTCTTGACCTATAGGACTTTTCATCCCTAACTCATAGGCATGGCTTATACATGCTCAGTAAATGGTAGTTGAATTAATTAATTAGTTAAATGTTTGGGAGGTTTACCATCATATTTCAGATTGTTGCTGGGAACTTGCATGAATGATTATTGCCAAAAATTTGTCAAAAACAGATTAAAAGATTAAAGGGTATGATGCTACATACTTTTTAAAAGGAGAGAAAATACAATGAGTATCTCCTGTGCAAGAGGAGCTTGTTACATATGTAGCTGATCAAACAAAATATGCATATGGGTAAAATGACATAAAAATAATACAATGTAGGGGACGCCTGGGTGGCTCAGTTGGTTAAGCAGCTGCCTTCGGCTCGGGTCATGATCCCAGCGTCCTGGGATCGAGTCCCACATCGGGCTCCTTGCTCGGCAGGGAGCCTGCTTCTCCCTCTGCCTCTGCCTGCCACTCTATCTGCCTGTGCTCGCTCTCTCTCCCTCTCTCTCTGACAAATAAAATCTTTAAAAAATAATAATAATAATAATACAATGTATTAATAAATAAGAAGGTACACAGTAACAACCTGAATACATAGTTGCTATATGCAAAACTAAGTCTTGTGCCTATGGCATGCCTGTAGCCGTAATTTTACATTGTCGTCTTCATAAAAATGGGTGATTTTATGTATACTGCCATATAGTCAATATGTATACTTCCATAATTCAATAAACTGTCCAAAAAAACTGGCTGTCAGTCTGATGAGCTAGAAATTTTTTCACAGGTCTTATATGAGACCGAATAGTTTTCTGGAATAATTTTTTCCATTAAGATGTTCTTCCTATGTGCACTGCTATAAAGCATATATTCCTTGCCTTTTTTTCCCCATTGCTTTGAAACCACGATTACACTGAATTTTTCTTTTTTCTTTTTTTTTTTATGTTTGAAGTACTTTCTTTCTTTTTTGAGATTTTATTTATGTATTTATTTGTCAGAGAGAGAGTGCGTGCGTGCAAGCCGGCAGAGAGGCAGGCAGAGGCGGAGAGAGAAGCAAGCTCCCCGCTCAGCAAGGAGCCCAATGCAGGACTTGATCCCAGGACCCTGGGATCCTGACCTGAGCCGAAGGCAGCGGCTTAACCAGCTGAGCCACCCAGGCGTCCCTTGAAGTACTTTCTGTGGGCGTTTTCTGTGTCTTGCATATTCAGCTATTATTAGTAGCAGCAGTCAGCCCAAGAGGGTAAATTCACAGAGCAGAGAGACCTGGTTGCAGACACTGACTGCTGGGTGTTGCTTTGTCTTGTGTGTGTTTTAGGTATTTGTCATCGGTAGAATCCAGAGGAATAGCAGTTACATTGTAATTGATATTCTTCAATAGGATCTAGTTTTTCTTGGGAAATGTTGTGTATTCCATCATTCTAATGGCTATATGATTGATAGGTAATCAGCTAGCAGGAGGTTGGGTTTTGTTTTTTGGGTTTTTTTTTCTGTATTATTCCACAGACAAATGTAATTATCTATATTTTGCTGCTGGTCAGATTTGTTAGAATTGTTAATGCTGGTTTAGCCTTCCAGATGATATAAAAACTTGAATGAAACAGATTGGTAGGAATTATAAAGAATTGAATTCCTATCCAGTAAGTGGACCTATTGATGAAATTAACTCTAAAGAAGGACATGAGTCTCAGGCCCCTGGAGGGAAAGTAGGGCCATAGTAGAATGCATGCTGAGACAGCTTAAAAGTGATCAGTGTTAAGTTGCTGTTACTCCAACCCATTGTGTGACTGATGTTGAAACCCTCTTGAGATTGTGATAGGACAATGGATGGTCAAGAGGAGACTCCAGAAAACAAAAACTCTCTCCCAAATAGGAAAGAGCTCTGTAGGAGATTTGAGGACAACTTCGAGTCATGATGGAAAATAACTTTGTGAGTACTATTGCAAGATCATTACAGATACAGGTCTGGGAAAGTGTGGACGTAGAAAAGGGAACCAATGAGAAGACCATCATGGCCTCTTTGAAATAATCAAGTATGTGAACAAAGGAGATAAAAGTAGAAAAGTTTAGGGAATAGGAGATGTCTGTAACTCATAGATATCCAAATGGTTGATTAGGGGATCATGCACTGTTTTCCAGGTACTTTTTCTTAGGGCTCCTTGCCTTCAGGGTGGCAGTTAATCAAGTGATAATAAACAACAAGAGTGGGATAAGAAATCATCATAAGCTATAAGTTCAGGAGCAAGCCTAGCTGCCAAATAGGCTCATTAGAGATACTTCAAACTGAATTTTCCAAAGCATTCATTTGTTAAATGTAATGAAATCATCCTTTTCGGGAATAGTAAAGGAAAGAACTGAGTGGCCAGCCTGTCTCTCCCAGCAAACAGATAGTGTGATTTTATCCAGCAGGCTCACAATTCATGTTTTTGACACATGAAATGCTTTCAGTCTCTGACTTCCGTCAGTGATGCCCAAGCAGTATTCACTAAATTAAGCCAGATTCACTAAATTTCATGTTACCAGAAGGGTGAGCAGGTTTTGGTTTGCTAATAGGTTGCCTTAAAATGCCTTAAAAAATGATAATTTAACATAGTGCATACATCATTTATCTTCACAATCTTCTCTTTTTTCTTTCACTTTATCTGTTTTTTTTTAACCTTTTTTGGCCAGCCATATTTATTCCCCAGGACATAGCCTTATAATAATCTATACATTGTAATTCTTTTAAAAAAGCACTGGCCTTTAGGCACGCCTAGATGCCTCAGTCAGTTAAGTATCCAACTCTTGATTTCAACTCAGGTCATGATCTCACAGTCATGAGATCAAGTGCCATGTCAGGCTCTACACTCAGTGTGGAGACAGCTTGAGATTCTCTCTCTCTCTCTGCCCCGCCCCCACACTCATACTCTTTTCTCTCTCCCTCAAAATAAATAAAATCTTTAAAAAAAAAAAAAACAACACTGGCCTTTCAAGATAAAGCCTAAGTAAGTTGTGTTAGAAACATAATATTACCATTTCTTAAAACATTAACTGTGTCCACTGTATTTGACATAGGGTTAAGTGCTTCAGGTAAGATTCAAAAATGTACAAAGCACAGTTGCTACTCTGAAGGAGCTTAATTCTAACAGGAGAGAGAAAATAAATAGGGAGAAAGGAGCTAATACTATGTAATGAAGTAAACTATTTCAAATTAATAAAGCAGCTGAGAGAGATTAGGGGTGGGGGAGGGCCTAGCTGGTTCAGTCAGTAGAGCATGCAGCTCTTGATCTCGGAATTGTGAGGTCAAGCCCCACACTAGGCATAGAGATTACTTTAAAAAATAATAATAATAAAGAGATCAGGGGAAACTTTATAAGTGAGTGAGCTTCAAATTGGCCCTTGAAGGAAGGTCGTAGTGAAAATGACAGCTTCTCAAGCCTCCACTCTAGCTTATCTACCACAGTTTAGAAAATGGATTGCACTGAAAGTAGGCCACGTAGACATCATGAGAAAAGGCATGGGATTTTTTTTTTTCATGCAAAGAATACACAGAGAGCAAAGTTTGCTGGTGAGTAGAAGTGCAAATACATTGGACTTGGGTACAAAACACGGACTGCAATAAACAAGACGCAGTCCCCCTCCTCAAGATGTTTAGAATACAGACACCTCAGCAGGAATATTCTGTGGACCTACGGTACTCTGGGGGCAAAGTGAAAGGGCATTTAATATACATTCAAGGGACAAGGCCTCTTGGAAGAAGTAGTCTTAAAGCTAGTGGCTGTAGGTCAGAGGACTGTTGGGGGAAGAGGATAGAGAAGGACGTGTCCTAGAAGATGGACCAGCATGGGCAAAGACCTGGGGGCAAGAGGGAGTAGGCCACACTGACGAAGCTGCAAGCAGTTAGATACTCTTGTACCTTAGTGAGACTCCATTAGATCAGTTGGCCGAAGAAAGGACTAAAAATGGAAGACACCAGTTGGGAGATTGTTTTAGGAGGCCTGGGAAAGAAATTGCTTTATATTAAGTTCTGTCCATCCATCTACATCATCTAATCTAATAAAAGCCTGAATTATGGTGCTGGATGTTACAAATGGAGGCATAGGAATGTTTGTCCAGGAGTCAACACAAAACTAATTGAGATGTGTCCTTTCCTATCCTAGCTGTGGCAGTGACAGTCCCTGGGCCATGACTCTTTCATGGTAGATGCTTTAGAACCTAGAACACTACCTGACCTAAGATATGCACTCCACAAACACTTGCTTTAAAAAATGAAGAAATGAACACATGAATAAATGCATGACCATAAGAGATCATGGAAAGAGAACACCTCTAAGTCTGGAAGCTGCTTTCCTAAGTAGCAAGGCTGAAAATGAGAGAGGAAGAGGTAAAAGGTGATTAAGTTTGCACAGGGTAACTGGAACAAGGATAGTACAAAAATAGAGAACATAGAGGGAGAGAAATGAACTAATAGTGGGAGGGCAGCTATGAAGAGTTCCATTTTAGAAATAGTTTGAATTGTCAAAAGGACATCCAGTTGAAATAGCTAACAGATTAAAAATACAGATCAGGATCTTGGGGGAGGAAGTCAGGGCTAGAGATAAGACTCAGTTTTTAAGAGGAATTATTTGGTTTTGGTATGTATATCCAAATATTTGTATTTACCAACACCAAGGTTCTCTCAGTCCACGCAAGCTTCTACCGTATTAGCACATTCTAGGGCTTTTCACAGGGACCTCTGTTCATTGCTTTCCCCTTACCAGCTCCTAGCACATTCTAGGGCTTTTCACAGGGACCTCTGTTCATTGCTTTCCCCTTACCAGCTCCCTTCAAGACTCCTAACTCTAAGGGTGAACACTTGGGAGGCAGTGGTATTAGAAGAGTACATTGTATAGAGTGGAGGTTAAGTCCGGCCTGGCCTCTGTAGCCAAACCACCCAAGTTCAAATTTTGGCCCCATCACTTAGTAGCTGTATGACCTTGGGAAAGTCTTTCATCTTTCTATGCCTTCATTTCTTCTTCCAAATAGCAGTTTAAAAAGTATTCTTTGTAGCATTGTAAGGAATAAGTGAAGCAAGTCATGGTGGTTGCTTTAAACAGTTCGGGCCTATTATAAGCATAATGTAGCTGTCAGCTAATAATATTTTTTTTTCACTTACTCAGTTTCATTGTATGTAAAATGCAGACAGCAATAGTGCAGACCTCATAGAGTTATTGTGAGAATTCCATAAAAGAATCCATATAAAGCTCTTCAATCAGGACATGGTAAGAGCTGAATGGATGTAAGCAATTATTAATAGAGCTCCTACTGACAGCAATAGGTAGAAGATTTGCCAGATTCCCCTGTGTCTTGCATTAGAATATCTAAGGCCAAACTGGTATGGCACTCCTAAAATATAACATGTTTAATACATTACATGTAAGTTTCCAGGTGATATGATAGACATTTAATAATAAGTTGCTATTTTTCTTGAAAATTTTTCAGACAGCCTTCTCTTTTGTAAAAATTTATATATACACACAAAGGAGAAGTTTCTTGACTACAAATAAGGAGAAGGGATTAAAAACAGAATTTCAGGCCGATTGGAAAAGCACGATTATCATTTTGCCTCGGAGTTTTAGATCAGTAGCCCTTATTAATGTATTTATATGCATTTTTTCATTAAAAAAGAAGATTGCTTGATATTAAGGGTTAAAGTTTGAATTACTTCAATTTCCAAGTTATATGCCTAAAAAATGTAAACAGCTGTCATTTTAAGGAGGCTTACTTCATTTTACCTAAAGTGCTTTTCAGCCTGGAGGGAACACTTAAATGCAGTCACAAATCACTTGCAAGTGTACTCACAGTAAGATTTTTTTAAAGTTAAATTTGTTTACAAGCCTGCGGAGTTCAAATTTTGTAGATAATTTTCTTTTCTCCCTTTACTTAATGTACAGGATTTTTACCTTTTTTTTTTTTCCCCATAGTGCTAGGCGTGAATTTTACTCATTACAAATAAGAGCACCCAAATCCCTTTTTATTTCATTAGTTCAGCAGATTGTCTCCTAGGGGTATAGGCTGGGGACATGATTGGGCTCTGCCATGATGAGCTTATTTCGCACTTTTACCCAGAAAATCTTTATATACAAAAGGCACAGATAGTAGTTACACTCAACGAGAACAATTACAGACTGTTAGGGGAGCCTCTTCCTGATGTGCCGATGACTTACTCCCATGAATTAAGAGGCAAATGTGCTCCAAAGTGCATTAACTTTTATGGATTTTTCTTCAGTTTTCATGTTCCACTAATTTATGGTCTGAAATATGCCTGTTGCTGCTGTTTCTGAATGAGTCCCTTGTAAATCATTGCCAAATGATCTTTTTCTGAGTCAGATAATCCAAGGAAGTAAAATATATTTCCGATCAATTCCTGTGAAGCTTCCTTTTTTCTTTCTTTTTCTCTTCTTTTTTTTCCCCCCCAAGTTGTTTTAGTTTGCTCTGTGCCTTAAATGTCACATCGGAGAATAAGTGAGCACGTAAGAAATATGTCCTAAAGGAGCCAATCTTGCCAGGCAGCTTCTTTGTGTGCACTGAGCTGTTTCCAGCCTTTTGCGTGGCCTCACTTGGGTTGGATTCCAAAGGCCCATTTACCTCAGTACTCCATCCATCCGGGTACAGTTGTTTGTGCAAGGATAGGCTCATGCCTGGGAATGGGTTTCATTACGGGTTATCCACTGCTCTTTTTCATACAAATCATGCATGGCAGGGATTTTGAGTGTACTGTGGTCTCGTTAAACTCTACTATTTCAATTAGAGTCCTGTGCAGAACAGTGTCATCGGTATGCAAGCCTCTGTTATCAGTGGGGGTTGGCCCTCAGTGTTCCATTCTCTGTGTGTCCCAAGATTCTTTCTATTTACCGGATTGGGGGAGGCAGGGATCTGTAGTGGTTTTGTTGGGTTTTTTTTTTTGAGATTTTATTAATTTATTTGACAGAGAGAGATCACAAGTAGGCAGAGAGGCAGGCAGAGAGAGAGGAAGAAGCAGGCTCCCTGCTGAGCAGAGAGCCCGATGCGGGACTTTATCCCAGGACCCTGAGATCATGACCTGAGCCAAAGGCAGCGGCTTAACTCACTGAGCCACCCAGGCGCCCTGTAGTGGTTTTTTAATTTTCTCTTTGTAATGCCTGTGTTATTCATGCGATAGGGTTGTTGTTAATGCTTTTGTTTGCATTGGTGCCATAAAACCAAGATACAAAATCAAAGGTGCAAAAAATTCAAGTTCCAAATTCTGGGCTTTGAAAGCACAAGTAACTCATTCCATGTCACTGTCATAAACCGTGCCTCACTATTGATTGCTAACTAAGTTTTTAATGTATGCATTTATAAATATCTGCATCATGTGGCATGATGAAATGTGATAGCAGAGTATTGCACCAGAAGCATGGTACCGTGGGGACTTACCTTTGAGTATGCTTGACTAGCTTAGCAGAGCTTCTACAGACCTGCAAATACACAACTTTTTACATAGACACCTGGGACTAAAATGAAGGGAAGACAGCTCAGATTTTTTTTAAATGGCTTTAAAGCTATTTTGTAGTGGAAGAAGAGTCAGAGCTTCGTGGTGCAACTCTGCAGAGCTTCGTGGTGCAACTCTGCAGAGTGTCTAGCTTGGAAGGTACACTAGTAGAACCAATAATTCTGAGAGATGCTGAGAATGTAGGTGGTCAGAGGGAGAAGTCCCTCTACACATTTCTACTGATTCCAATATGTGGGATCAGGAGAAAAACCCTCAAGCCTTTCAGACGGATGTCTTATGTGCGTTATATAGCCGAAAATACCTAGACATATATGTGATTATATACAGCAAAGTTAGGAAGTATCAAAGTGAGAAGAATTAATATATTGTATCTTGTGTGACACAGAGTATATACAAATGTATATACTAAAAATGTAATGAGCGATAAACTAGCATACTGTTCATGAGAGAGACATGACTGAATTTCCTGTGTTCCAAAAGCCAGAGGAATATGAATTTTCTGAAATCTGCACCTCTGATTTTGTGTTTTGGTTTTATGGAACGATGATATTTCCCCTTGACTGGGTTCAAGTTATGCATTTTTGGCAAAAATATCAGAGAAGTGATGCTGTGCTGTTCTCTATCTTATCAGTAGGTACATATCAGCTTGTCCCATTGCTGCTAATGTTCACCATAGAATTAAAAAAAAAAACTCACTAGGGTGTGAATGTTAGGAATACATATTTACTGTGGGTAACTACTTTTATTCAAATGAAAAAATATCATTGCTCGCATTGCAACTTCTGAAATCTAATATAGGCCCTTCATGTTCAAGGGTATTTCCAGCTCATGGCAGCCGTAATTCTGGGCTGAGATAAAATGGAGCTTTACAGTGAAACAGAATTTGCAGTGAGGATGATGGGTTATCCACAGAGCTTGGGAAGCTTGAGTGAAATTTTCATTAGTTTATGATTTCCCTGGATAGAAATCAAATCAAGATAAAAATTTTGAAAATACCAGGTCACATATGGGTAGTGTCCTTCCATATGCATTCCAAAGGCCACACATTTGCTGTAAGAAAGAACAAGTTTAAAATATAGGTACTGACTATGGACATATTTTAGGAGGCCCCCTAGTTGGTGGCATTCTGAAAGCAAAACCTTTGGTTAAATATTTACGAATAGCAATATTAGAATTTGGGAAATGAGATCCATGCTTTAGACATCCAAATGCCATGAGAATCTGTTGCCTACTTTCATGTGTTTTTTGGTTTACCTTGCTTTACAGCCTTGGCTTTAGGAGGCTGATCTGAATAAGGGTCCTCAAAATCCTGTGATTAGATGCTCTACATATGGCATCACGTAGCTTCTTTTCTTTGGTCTCCTTCTTCTCCTTTCCATACACACCAGTGTACCTGGGCTTTTGTTTGCCTTCTCATCTTTCACAGGTTGGGAATCCCTAGTGGGAAAGCACTTCACCAGATTAGATAATACCCTTCTGACAGGGTTCCATCTGTGTTCCATCTTAACTTTGAAGTGAAGTGTTTTCTTTCCTAATGAGATTCTTTTTGCTGTTAAAATTTCAGTGCTTTCTTACTTCCATAGAGCTGATTAGGAGCATTGTTGGAAAAACTGAGCTTTTTGGTGATTTGCCTCCACACCGTTGACACTCTCTCTTCTAGCTCCCATTCAACAGATCAGTTTTCAAGTACTTACTAGGTAAAAGGAGCCATGCAGTACATTGTGGCAATCTGGGGGGAAATAAAATGTGGAGTCACCCATGAAAAATGATGAGGAGTGACTCCTGATAACTTGGGGGAATAATTCAACAGTAACAAAATGAAGATGTTCCCTGTAAGGTTATCTATAATAAAGCCATAGGGCAGCATTAATATTCCCTAATAGATGTTTGGTTGAATAATCTTGTGTTCATTAGTGGGATGGAATAAGTCTATAATACTCTGCAAAAGAACAGAATATAAAGTCGTGTGAGTAACCATATTGTACTAAGTAAAAAAACAATGCTGGGTATATGGTCAAGGACTCAAGAACATTCTTTCAGTAAAAGGCAACTGTTAACATTGAGGTGCTTTCTTTTTTAAATATTTTATTTGGACCTCTAGTCCCAATTCTTGGGAGGAAGGCTGTATTTGTCACAGAGGTCGTACCTTAGTTTCAGGAACTACAGGTTGAAGTTAAAAGATCTGTTAATTTTATTCATTACTCCCTTTACCAAATATTTCCTGAGAGCCTACTATGTACTAACCATAGAGTAAGTAGTACTAAGCTCTGAGGATATAGAAGTGAATAATTTACACTTGACCCCGGCCACCTGGGACTTTGGTCTTTCCTCTATCAATTTGTTCCTGAAATAGGGTATTAATCTAGTGGTCCAAATTGCCAGTTATGGGCAAACATAGGAAAAGGTAGGAGGAAGGTGAAAAAAAAATCATAAAATATGTTCCACTTACCTCTACTCTCCAATCTCATTGAGGTTAATATCCTGATAGTAATCTCAATAATAGTCACTACGATTTACCCAGCATTTCCTTTGTGCCCACCTTTGTGCTGAGTTCTTGACTTTCATTTTCCCCCTTGAATCATCAAAACAGTCGTCTGTATCAGATCCATTTTACACAATACAGCAGAAAGGTCAAGAGAAGCTAGATAACCCACCCAACACTGTGGAGTCAAGGTTCAGCCTCAGGAATACCCACTCTAAGGGTTCTGCTGTGGCCTTTCCGCTTCCCTCCGTTATTCCTCTCTGCAGCAACGGCAAGTCTCATTCACCTTATGGCTGCTTAGGAGAGTCTGTATTCTGTGTCCTTCTTGCCCAAGAAAGAGCCATTTGCCCATTTCATGTATTTGCTCCCCCTTTTTGATGAGAATAAAAACGGGCTGACCAGACAGCCATGTTCTTTCTTTCTTTCCCTCTCTTGTGCACGTTTCATGTTTTCTGCACAGTGAGGGGTGTGCACAGGCCTAAATGCAGATTTGGGCACATGTTGCATGGGTCCCCTTGAATTAGAGATGACAACATCAACCTGGATGTGTCCTTCTAGACTAATGCGCATGCTGTTGGGAATAAGAGATGTGTATTGGGAAGAAGTCATGCACCTGAAAGTGATGGGAGCCCCGCCCCTCCATTGGTGCTGCTCAGCACGGTTTCATACTTTGGGGACACCAAAGGCAAACAAAGGACTAGAAAAAAAAGGAAAATATGGGTAATTTAGAGCCTTCTGCCACTGTTTGAAAGCAGGTTAACTAGTAAAAATATGTTTTTAACAAATGATAATGATTTTGAAAATGTAGGAAGTCCTCAGAAAACTCTTTGAAAAGAGTTAGGAGGGATTCTGATGATTGAGTCCCATAATACTAGAAAATTATAAAATGAAAAGGTCTTTGGTGTGGTTACTCATAAGCAAATTAAAAACAATGGTTTTCTTTTATAGGCAGACCAAAGGGAAAAGATACACCTCGGGGTGGGAATATTTCTCTGAGGGTTACAGGAGTCAAAAGGGGTCAAAGTTACAGGATGTGGGATTTGGAGATTGTTAAATTATGGTTAACTGTCCACATTTATTTCTTCATTTTTCCCCACCTTCTTCCGCTCACTCCCTTCTTAAAGATTTATTATATCTTGTGTGGTGGTCACGCCTTTACTCCCTTTCCTTGTTGATAAAGCCAATTAAGAAACCTCATTGAGGTTTCTCTTGGCTTTTCAACGTCTGCTTTCTTTCCTCCATTCTTTGGCTTACTTTGTCATTGTGATAATACTATACGTATAAACCCTCCCTTCTCTCCATCCCCCTAGTGCGTGTGCGCGTGCACACACACACACAGCCAAAGGTTAATGGAATGTTAACTACTGATATGCAAGATTAAGCATGATGTATTTATTTATTAAGTAAAGGAAACTCTTTATGAGGTCAAACAGCTAAACTTAAAGAACATTTATACACCAAACTTTAAATGTGCTCTAATTAGAAAACAGTTTATGAAATACATTCTTTGGTATGTGTAGGTAATTCTTTATATTTTCTAATTTAATGTTATTTGAGTAGCTGATATATTCACAGTCTTTAAAAATCCCATGATTCTAAGAGCTCTTTTCTGTTTGCTAGCTGGGATACTGTCTGATTCATAAATTGTTGAATAAAGCCAATTTGACCTTTAAAAAAATCGAAGATGATCGTTTAAAGTTGTAATCAAAAAGTCTAACTCCCACTTCTCTTCTAGACCCCACCTCATCCCTGCTTCCTGCGGGAACTCCCTTTGATTAGTTTTTTTGTGAGTCTTCCCAGGCTGTCTTTATAAGAAAATAAACAAATGAGGATGCATAACTTCTATAGAAAGGCTAGTGTGCGGAATACTACTAAATACACATTGATCTGCAACTTGCTTTTCTCACTGAACAATTTGTCCTGGAGATCTGTTCATGGTGCATCGAAAGCTTCCGCATTTGGGGGTTGAGGTTGGCACAGTATTCCCATGTGTAGATAACACCACAGTTGCTTTGAGTAATCCCTACATGATGGATTTTTTTTTTAGTTGTTTTGTCTTTTGCTGTAAAAACAATGCTACCCTGATCTGTGTGATCATATTTAGCTACAGTTGTCAGAAGAATTTCCTACAAGTGGGGTTTCTGGGTCAAAAGGAAATGCATTTGTAATTTTGAATGATGATGCTGACTTGTTCTTCATAAGGGTCCTACCATTTCTCATTCCCATCGACAATGCCTCTTCCCACACATACGCCAAAAGACAATGTTTTTCAAGTTTTTGGAATCTGCTCAATGTGTGGATATAAAAAATGGCATCTCAGTAAAATTTACTTTTCATTTTTTTCATTAGGAACAAAGTTAAGAATTTTTTCTCATGTTTAATGGCCATTGTATTCCTTTTACTGTAAATTGTCTTTTGTTCTTTGATCATTTTTTCAACTAAATTGTTTGGGTTTTTTTTCCTAACTCGTCTGTGATAGAAGTTGCAAATATATCTTCCCAGTTAATCATTCAGTTTTTGTCTTTATTTCATTTGACTTGATTTCATTTCATTTTCCTTCTCCATTTTTTTTGAAGAAAATTTAAAATACAACACAGTCCGTACTTTGCTTGGCATTGTGGAAAAGTAAAAATCACTGTGCAAAACAATGTTAATCACTGGGGAAAACCACATTGTTTCCTGACTTCAGAAACGTTTTGCCAAAACTTATAAAGACTCCCTTGCTGTCAATTATAAATATGTCAAAAAATGAAAAACTTAGAAAACTAATATGTACTTAGCACTCTGTGACATTGGAAACATTAGGAAATAAAGCATTTTGTTAAAATCTGGGTCAGTGTAGTTTGACCAGTGCTCGCTGCCTTCTTTTTGTCATGTACTTTACGATACACAGCGAGCATCTTTTCTAGGTATTGGTGAAGTGTCATACTTGCTTTAAGTCTGGATCTGCCAGCATTTTATTCTTTGCTTTTCAGTTTTATGAAGTATCTTCAAGTGTTCCTTTAGGGTACGATTTGGGCTCCCTCACTTCCCCTGGGATGCCTTCATCCCTTTCACCACAAAGACTCTCCTTGGTGAGGTAGATAAGTTCACCTTCCCTCTGATTGGGTTTGCCTCTTAAAGGGGGGCAGTGTCAACATTCCCAGCTGTTTCTTCTATAAATCCATTTACCTTCCCTTCAAATTTCACTCCCAGTGTTATCACTGTTAGTTTGTTTTTTCTGTATTTCTATCCCTTTTGGCCAATTCTCTCTTTTAATTATCCATTTTTGCAAAATGCCACGTGGGCTTATCACTGGGAGTCAGGGAGACAACACAACTACACGCTTTGCTGCCTGAACATGAACTGAGTAACAGATGTGCAGTTATCAATCACTGTCAGACTCTGAAAGAAGGGACATGATTGATCCACTGATTGTGCTGAACTTCAGTTATTTACATAATTTCTGGACTGGAGAGGTAGCAGCAAAGTTTTCATTCTATGCCATTACTCACAGTTAACATATGTAGTAACCAGAATTTAAACCTTGTTTCCGGGGGACTGGCATAACTAAGAGGCAGTAACTTAAATCTGTGCATAGCAAAACGACATAAAGCAGGAAGAAAAAGTACAAAGAAGAATGTAACAAACATCTGCGTCCTCATCTGTGAGTTTGGACAGTTCCTAGCATTCTGTTCCCTATGCTTTAAGTGTTCCCGGTAAAGGAAACAGATCATTACAAATAAGGTTGAAGTTCTCCTTTTTCCCCACCTTCCTTCCTGTTCTCTTTCTTTACCTCCCAATTTATCATCATGAATTAGAAGAGTTATCATTTATTCTCTCCCTCCCCTCCGCCCTTTTTTTTTTTTTAAATTTGGGTATAGTTGTCACACAATGTTGCATTAGTTTCAGGTGTACAACTTAGCCATTTGACAAGTTTATACATTACACTGTGCTCACCGCCAGAGTAGCTACCATCTGTGCCATTATATCACTATTACAATATCATTGACTGTATTCCTTACGCTCTGCTTTTTATTCCTGTGACTTACTTATTCCATAACTGGAGGTCTATATTTCCCTCTCCCTTGGCTTATTTTGCACCTCCCCCCGGTTGCCCGCCTCCCACCACTTCCCCCACCCCCACAACTATCAGCTTGTTTTCTGTATTTACAGTCCCGATTCTGCTTTCTGTTTGTTTACTCATCTTTTTTAGATTCCATTTATGAGCAGATCATACGGTATTTGTCATTCTCAGTCTGACTTATTTCACTCAGTGTAATACCTTCTAGGTCCATGCATGTTGTCTCACATGGCATGGTCTCATTCCCCTTTAATGGCTGTGTAATATTCCAGTGTGTGTGTGTGTGTGTGTGTGTGTGTGTGTGTGTGTGTGTGTATGGGTGTCTGGGGGGCTCAGTTGTTTAAGCATCTGTCTTCGGCTCAAGTCACGATCTTGAGGTTCTGGGATTGAACCCTGCTGAGCAGGGAGCCTGCTTCTGCCTCTCCCCCAGCCCCTCCCTCCCTGGTTATGCTCCCCCCATGCTCTCTTTCAAATAAATAAATAAAATCTTTTTAAAATATTCCCTTGCATATATATACCACATTTTCTTTACGCATTCATCTATTGATGGACACTTGGGCTGCTTCCGTGTCTTCACTGTTAGACAAATAATGCTGCAATAAACATAGGGGTGCATGTATCTTTTTGAGTTAGTGTTTTCGTTTTCCCTGGATAAATACCCAGGAGGGGCATTACTGATCATATGGTATCACTATTTTGAATTTTGTGAGGAAACTCCACACTGTTTTCCAGAGTGGCTGTACAGTTTACATTCCCACCAGCAGTACACAAGTGTTCCTTTTTCTTCACATCTTTGCCAACACTTATTGTTTCTTTTCTTCTTGATTCTAGCCATTCTAACAGGTGTGAGGTGATTATCTCCTTGTGGTTTCATGTAAAAAAATGAACCTGGACTCTTTCTAACACCATACACAAAAATAAACTCAAAATGGATTAAAGACCTATTTGTGAGCCCTGAAACCAAAAAATCCTAGAAGAGAACACAGTAATTTCTCTGACATTGGCCATAGCAACATTTTTCTAGATATGTCTGCTGAGGCAAGGGAAACAAAAGCAAAACTAAACTGTTGGGGTTATATCAAAATAAAAAGCTTTTGCACAGCTAAGGAAACCATTAAGAAAACAGACATCCTACTGAATGGGAGAAGATGTTTGCAAGGGACATATCCAAAGAAGGGTTAGTGTCCAAAATATATAAAGAACTTCTACAACTCAGTACCAAAACAAACAAACCTATAAAATGGTCAGAAGACCTTAATAAACATTTCTACAAAGATATATGGATGACCACACATGAAAAGATGCTCAACATCACTAATCATCAGGGAAATGCAAATCTCCCCTTTTTTGGAACATTCTGTCTATACATATAAAGATCTCAGGGAGAAATATGCAGTATTTGGGGGTGTGCTTTTAAATTTGCCCTTTAGTTTGTTTACTGTTCATCATGCCTCCCTTCACTTCTTGTATTCTTATTTCCTTATTGAATTAATACAAATATCTTTTGATGTCTCCCTTTTTCCCCCTGAGTTTAGAAGTTGTGTTTTCTGTTTTGTCCTATTTTTATTCAATTAGTGAAATAACTTAGGAAAGCAAAAACAACTAATATTGAAACAAATAATAAAGTGATGACCTGTTCTCGTTAAGAATTCTGGGAATTTCCCCTCACCTCTCCATGGAAAGAAAGGCCAAAGCTAGAAATACCCATATGTGTTTTGTGATATTTCCAGAAGTATTCTTCTGATACATTTGACAACTGTTTTCTTCTGTTGTCCTCCAGATTTATTCAAGAGATCGAGCATGCCCTGGGACTTGGCCCAGCCAAACAGTGCCCTCTTCGAGACTTTCTCACCATGTACATCAAAAACATCTTCCTCAATCAAGTCTTGGCAGAGATCAACAAGGAGATTGAAGGAGTCACCAAAGCATCTGACCCCTTAAAGATCCTCGCTAATGCAGACACCATGAAGGTGATGGGGGTGCAGCGACCCCTCCTACAGGTAAGAATACGCTTTGACCTTACTGGTTTTGTCAGCGGTTTTCATTAACTTGGCCAGAGACACAAATTACAGAAAGAAAGAGAATGACCAGCTGTTTCCATATTCGTCAAAGACGAAACAAGAAGAAATAAATTAAACCGGCACTGGGGAAATTCAGAGCTAATGTAGAGATAATGGAAATTCCTTCAGATCTTTAAGAAAAAAGTGGTTGGCTTTGCATATGGAAGGTGGTGAGTCTCATTGACTTGCAGGCAACTCTTCGTTATTTGCCTGGAACTTGTCCCTGAAGAGAATTGCTTTTCCACTGGTGAATGCACCAGGCGTATGAAGGATTTCAGGGAAGGAAGTTATCGTGCCAAACCTCAACTACCAGTAAGAAGACCTTGTTGTACCATGTTAGGGCAGACTTACTGTTAAGAGCTCAGCCAGCTCACAGTGAATTTGAACCTACCAGCAAACTGGCCTTTAGAAGTCAGATCATTTAACTCAAGAGCTCATTAATACTGAAAATTTTACTTTGATTATATAAAGAAATGGTTTCCAAGCAACAGAAATGAAGTAATTTTTAGGAGATACTTGGATTTAGAGGCTTGAGGTATTTATTTTATATCCATTTTAGCCAGTGACTTGAAGGTAAATCTAAAACTAAAAGAACATGAGTATGAGTTTAAATTTTATAGGTACATTAACTATTATTACACTGTGATTATATCTTTATAGTGTTTCTTCCTTTGGGAGAATGATGGATGCAATAGCATATTTTTACAGAAGTTGCATGATATGAGATTATCTCAAAGCACGGAAGGCTTGAGCGCTTCAAAGAAAAGTTGTGCAAATGGAAAAGAGTTCTACTTTAGTTGCTTGCCCTTACCTGCCTTTATATGTGTGTTCCTTGGTTTTTCCTTCTTTATACCTTAGAGTTAATATAAATCCTAGACCTTTCATAAGCAAGTGCTCTAGTTACAAGTGTTCTTTTTTATGAGCAAACTCTTCTGTGGTGTTGAGAAACCAGTATAGAGGCATTCGCCTCTCCCAGAACTTGAGTAATAGCATCACACCTAGGAAAGGGTTAATTTGGATCATCTGGCTCTGGGTGAGATATGTTCCTTGTGAGGGATCTGTACTGAGTGTGGGGTGCGAGGAAGGGAGAATGACGAAGGCATGCACTCACTTGTCCCTCCACTGGATAACTCTGGCTCTTTGCGTGGCTGGGACCTTCTTCTCTGAGACTCAGTTCAGATGGCACCCCCTCTCTCTGCCCACCTACCCCCTCGCCGGCAGCTTTTCCTGACTATCCTACCTAAGTAGGATTATTCTGCATTCTTCCCTCCCTCCGACACCCCAATCCAGTCCAACACTGAAGCTGAACTCCCTGGACTGTACCCCCAAGTTCCCTTGCCATGTAGCTTAAAATCTGGTTCTGCCAATAGCGGCAGACGGGCAGAGGTAAGAGAAGAAAGAGATTAGGGCTGTTTCTTATCTCCTTCCTCTCTACTTTGGATCATTGTTCTGGCTCTGGGTACATCCCTCCGTAACCAGACGTGCTGCCAGGTGACACCTGCTCCGTAGCTCCAGCCCTGACGGGGCTTTCGTAACATCATTTCTTCCCCTTGCCCCTTGACAACAGCTTTCTGCTCTTGCTAGTCTCTGGATACCTTACCCATCCCTCGTTGCTTCTTTCAGTTCTGCCCATACCTCTGTAATTCTGTCTCTGCATTAATGTTTCCTCATTTGAATCCTCTGCATAGAATTCTCTTTTTTTCTCCAGATCCTGAATAAATCTCCCCAGTCACTATTTGAACAGTTTGATTCTTCTTTCATCTTTACACAACCACCATATTTATTAGTTCATCGATTTTCTAACTTGTTTATTATCTGTCTTTTCCCAATAGAATGTAAGTTCCAAAAGCATAGTACAGTGCCAGACGGCAGGAAGGTGTTCAATAGATAATTTGTTGAAGGAATGCGTACAGGCGTGGATGGATGGTTGGTTGGATAGACACAGTGGATAAGTTCTGAGAGTTAGAAATAACTACAGAGTCAGCACGGCAAGACCAGAAATAGAGAGTGACAAAACCTTGTTTGTATCTAGTTTTGGTCTGACCATATCATTAACTTCCTCTCACTCAGAAAAACCTTTCAGTATTTCTGTCCCCGCGGTGTCACGCTCCCTGCTGTGCAGAGCAACTTTAATATGCTGAGTGTACTGAATTCTGAAGAAAACAAAGGCAACTACAGAGCATATCGGCATATTAAAGATGCTGGCTTATTGTACATGATCATTTTCAGCTTGAGTAGCAAAAACACATTAAAACTCAGAACTAGTTGACTATAATCTGGACCACACTTTGCCAGCTCAGTGACACCTTAGGGTAGCCTACTGCCATCTTACTAAGTCACTCCCAGCCTCGTCACCAGCCATAGTGTTACTATGCCTCTTGTTTTCTAAATTGATTATTCCCTTCTGAGGGATAGATGAGAACTCCAACTTCACCTGTCTTCTCCTTGACCGAGTCAAGATAGAGTTCTTTGTAAATAAGTAAATCTTTAAAGTAAGGTGATTGGATTTATTAATCCCCAAATGTGTTGTCACAACCAAAACACCTGCTTTCTTATTTATTTTGTTGCCCTTTCTTTCTTCATAAAAATTTTATTTTCGAGAATGTAAATTAGTTAGACCATATCAATAAATTTAATATCCTCAGAGTAATAAGATCGAAAAAGTAATGAGATGGCTATTTTCCTCTCGCATCTTGAGACATTCTCTTGCTTTTTAATCTTTGTGAGTTGTTTTCAAACAGAATTTTCCATGGTCAAGTTTCAATGTTCCTTAAATGTCACTGTAACATTTTTATGCCCAGCTAATTGTAGGTGACTAAGCTGAAGAAAAAAAAAATAAACAATTCTCAAAAATTTCTGCTGAGGGGCGCCTGGGTGGCTCAGTGGTTTAAAGCCTCTGCCTTCGGCTCAGGTCATGATCTCAGGGTCCTGGGATCGAGTCCCGCATCGGGCTTTCTGCTCGGCAGCAAGCCCGCTTCCTCCTCTCTCCCTCTCTGCCTGCCTCTCTGCCTATTTGTGATCTCTGTCTGTCAAATAAATGAATAAAATCTTAAAAAAAAAAATTTCTTCTGAGAATCCAAAACTACTGTTGAGAAGGGAGCTTGGAGAAACACACATATGTGTAAAAGATGCAGGTGGGCAAAGTAGTCAATTACTTGATGTTTAAAAAAATGTCCTTTGAAGTCATTCCCGCTGCTAGACTATCCGTTGGGTCTCTGATTGCACCTTTGCCCTAAGGCAGCTCCCAGTGTCACACAGCGTCAGCACAACGGGGTTTTGGGGGGGTAGAAGGACAGCTGTCTCAGCGCTGCTTTCATCTGTTCGGTGATGCGTGGATGGAGGGACCCCAGGATGATCTGTCCTTACCTCTCAGAAATGGCATCTGGGCAGCATAGACAATCTCTTACAAGGGGGCATTTCCGTGGGTGATAACGTGCTTTCCAATCTGTAATTTCACCATCTAGGCACAGAACTCACAGAAGGGAAGGAAGTGAATAGAACGGAGGAGAAGAGAAACGCCATCTTATAGGTGAATCAGCTGTGCCGCTTTGGGCCCCAAATGATACACGCGTCGTCCAGATAGTGATAGTAGTAACAGCTGTATTCCGAGTAGTAGGTAGTAGTAATGATAGCAGCTAACGCTTTTGGTAGCATGTACTGTGAGCCAGACACAGCTCTGATTGTTTGCTGTGTGTTGACTTGTGGTTATGTGTATTGGCAACAGCTTTGCGAGGGTGGTGTTCTTATGATGGGGAGGAAACGGAGAAATTGCGAAATGAAATCAAATGCCCACAGTCACAGAGCTAGCAAGTACTGGAACTATAATTCACACTCAAGCAACCTGACCCTGGAGTCCAGTGTCCAAATGAGTTCTACTCAAAATGTAGCCCGAGGAGTATGCTTGTCTGCAAGCTATTTGTTACCAGTCTGCTGTGAGAGGTACAGGATTTGAGAGAAAGCATTTAGATGCCCTCCCTCCTTTTAAAGGAATTTAACATTGCCTGTTGAAACTAACCAAAAAGGGGGTGAGGGAGGGGGAATTTGTGTTTTGTATATCTTTGTGGTTTTAAATTTTTTTATTAATTTCTGATGTATTTTTTAAAAGTATCAATGTATGACAGATGGGGTGGGGGGACCTGGGCTGGGCTCTCACCACAGTTAGGGGCACACTGCCCTAAATTTCTTACTCCTTGCTATTGCCTCAGAGAAAAAGGAGTGAAAGCACAGAAGCAATCATCTCACCTTGGTGCCCAAGGCACTTTCCAATAGATGAAGTCGCTTGAATATTTTTGGCAGGGGGTTGTGTCCCAAGTCCTCAGCTCCTAGAAGTGTCTGCTATAGAGGAGGTATTCAATATTTAATAAATGGATGAATGGCTGAGTGATTGAAAGTGAATGAATTAATGAGGGCTTCCTTAGTACAAAGACATGTGTGTGCATGTCGTCCCCCCACGATTCGTGCTTGTGGGTTTAAGATTGTTGGAAACCCTTAAATTAAAATGTTATAGTTCTTATTCCTCTGATGGTATCCACAGGAACGCAGAATTGAACACACCTTGTGTTCTTATTGTCTGATTCCTCTGTTGCCGTCTCCCACCACCCTCCCCCCACAACCCCCACCTCCACTCCTGGCCCTTTTGTTTTTCAAAATGGCTTCCTCCTGTTGCAAGGCAAAGCATCCTGATTCAAATTAAGGCAGTCTCTTAGGAGAAGGGAAATGAGCACCCTGGCACTCTGGACATGGAGCTATGGCAGCAGTCTGTTGAAAGGGACATCCTTTCAGTTACTTTATACATCTGTAGGAGTCTCCACAGTTTTCTTTCCTTAGACATGAGGAAACACCCACTCAGTTTTGGGAGAGGTCGTTTAATTCATTTCTTCTTTAGTGTCTTCATCCAAAAAAGGGCAGGGGGGGTGGTTAGAAGGCTAATGCTCAGGGGTTTTGCCTTTTACCTGTCAAACTGTTGAATGGGCATCCGACCGGAAAGCTATCTCCCCCACCCCCAATGGAATAGGCTACACCCTTGCTCCGTAGAGAGCGGTCTGTCCTCCGAGTCAGGCTCTGCATTTGTACACTATTGGCGTGTGATTTCCAGGCACGTCTAGAGTTTGGGAAGCACTCCTTTGCGCCAGCGCAACCCAGGGAGCGGTCCGTGGGCTCTCAGCATCTGCATCATTTGAACAGGTGAGGAATGCAAGTTCCTGCAGGAATCTTCGTTCTAACCAGCCCGCCCACCCCCGGTAATTTTGATAGAGACCGAAGTTTTGGAAGTACTGCGGTGCATCACATCGCCATGCCCAGTTGGAGGTTAGGAAATGGGATCTAAACCTGTGGGCTCTTAGCATTGCAGTGAACAAAAGAAGTCACTTTAAAACAACAACAACAACAACAACAAAAACTATCCAGCTTTGTTTCCTACAGGCCCAGAAATTGTAAAAACAATATTTGCAGTGACAGCAGAAGCTGCTTCCTAGTCTAGCACATTGCTGATTTTTACGGAGTTCTTTCCAAACACAGGATGAGCCTACAATTTTCTGGCTCGTGCAGGGATGAGAGGAAGAGGCAGCTTTCCTAATGCCTAGGCTCGAATTCCCACATCAGTGGAGGAAAAAACACAGAAGCTGTGCAAGTCAGAATGTAGGCATTCTTGAAACATTTAAAGCCTTTATTTCGTTTTCCTCACTGTCCTAGGATTTGTCAGACTACTCCCAAGACGTGACATGGCCAGAATTGCCCACTAATGCCACACCCGTCTCTTCCGCAGCTGTGGGAGTGGGCAGTGGTTCTCAGCCACGGTACCCATTTGAATGGCCCGGGAGCTTTCGGAAAACAGCGTCTGCCCAGATCCCATCCCAGAGATTTGACTCGGTTGATCAGGAGTGGGGCCTGGGCATCGGTGTCCTGAAAGATACTTAGTTGAATAGGGCCACTGGTCTGGATCTTTCTACTTCCTAGGCTCAATCACTGCCCTGAGAGGGAGTGAATACATAATTACAGTTGAGACATTCTTGAATTCAGTCAGGTCTGTGACAGAGAGCTCTCTTTGATACTTTGCACCAACTTCGATACATAAGCCTTGGAATCAGATGCAAATGGTTTTACATCGCAGCCATTTCATCTGGTAACTTGGTGGCTGGGACCAAATTGTTCATTTCTCTGCACCTACTTTTCCTCCTCCATGAAACAAGAATAATAAAAGAAGTGTCGTAGGAAAACAGGAATTATTTCTAGTGATTAGGTGGAGTCCTGTTTGTAAAACGTGGCTCCTTCCCTCCCCATGTCACATATGTGTGGATTGTAGCGCGATGTGCTCTCGCCGTTACAGACTTCTGACCTGCTGACTTCTCCACCCCTGCCATCTGTCTCGATTTCAGAAACCCCCGCATCTCCTCTCCTCGCTAATTTGTATTTCCCTGCTCCTGTCCTTTGTACGCCAGCACCCACCCAGGAACCTCTGTTTCTTGACTCCCCCCACCCTAGCGTGACAGCAAGTGGTGATACTATTTAACCTTCTCTTTTTCCTGGAGGTGGTCCACTGGTTGTTTTTCAGCAGCAGAAGTAGCACGCGGTGTTTATTGCCATGAAAGCTAGCGTGTCCGTTTCCTAGGCCAACCGTAACAAATGACCACAGTTTGGTGGCTTTAAACACTGGAAACGTATCCCGTCACAGTTCTGGAAGCCGGGGGCCACATTCCCTCCCGAGGGCCTAGAGGAAGACCCTCCCTTGCCTCTTCCAGCTTCTGGTGGGTCTGGCAGTTCTTAGCTTCTAACAGCATAACTCTGATCTGTGCCTCCATCCTGCCATGGCCTTCTACCCCGTGTCTCCATGTGTCCTTTTCTGGGTCTTAAAAGGACAGCCTCATTGAATTTAGTGCCCGCCCTTAATCCAGCCTGGTCCCATCTC
Source organism: Mellivora capensis (assembly GCA_004024625.1). Classification (NCBI taxonomy): domain Eukaryota; kingdom Metazoa; phylum Chordata; class Mammalia; order Carnivora; family Mustelidae; genus Mellivora; species Mellivora capensis. The sequence goes on along the minus strand of PISX010002622.1, from coordinate 80,395 downwards.
CATCCTTACTGTGATATCATCTGCAAAGACCCTCTTTTCAAGTAAGATCCCGTTCTGAAGTTCTGTGTAGAATTTGGGGGGTTCACTGTTTACCCCGCTATAGCTGATCATTGGAGGCAAGTTATATGGAATGCAGTGTATTTAATTTGCTATATGTTCCTTGCAAACCCTCTGGCGGGAAGCAGTGTACAGGGATTGTTCTCAGACAACAGGCCGGGGTGCTCTGGATTCTGGTGTCAGCAAGGTTCACAGTGACAGTCTGCGGCAGGCTGCGTGATGGCCGGCGCTCCGAGTGGGTGTCTCTGAAGCCTGGTAGTCACAGCTGCCTGTGGTATAATGACTTGCTAGAGCTAATTACACCGATGCCCAAAGCCAAGGTAACCTCTTGCTGGTCTCCCAAGGAAGTGTAGCCAGAAGCAAGAGCATAGCATCTTCATCGTATCAAATTATGTTAATACAAAAAATGCTGCTCTGAGTGGTACTTGCATCATGGCCAGTTGTTACCTCCCACTCTGTGGTACGGAATAGATTCAGCCTTTATTAGCGTAAATAGATGAGTCCCATTTAAGGTCTGCTGGAAGTCGTCATGAACATCATTAAGTTGAAAAGAGAGCTGATCAGTTGATTTTTTCCCCCCCATGTACGCTCTGAGAGGTGGTGCTGATGCTCCCACTGTGTTCAAATAAGCCTTAGAACCAAAATGCATCGGGATCTAATCTGATTCTTCAGTGTCTGTCTCGACTGAAAAAATACTAATTTACCACAGTTTGTAGTGTTGATTTTCTTGGGATTTTACTCTTACTATTTTATTCATTCGCAATATTATTTGGTCTCTTTATGACAAGCGGGGACCTCAAATAACCAACCACTAGTAGCTGCATCAGGCTTTAGCCAAGAAGGTGGAGAAGGAGATGGCTTTATTCTTGGCTCTGGCTATTTATGTTGTCACTGTGGCTTTCAACACTCAACCTGTTCACTTCTGAGACAGCTGAGCAAATGAAATCTTTCGTGACTAATGGGGACTGCAGAATCTTAGAACGTTCATTTGTGTCTTCAAATTGTCTTATCTATATTAGTTTTGTAGCATTAATTCTGTTACTAGTTTACTACATTCTATTTTTAGAGTTTTTGTTGTTATGCTTCATAGCCATCCGGGAACATAACTCATGAAAATTTTATCATGGCATGTGGGAAAAGCATCTAAAACGTGGATCTAGTCTCTTTGTTAGCTAAGTGACCTTAGACGAGCCCAAGCCACTTCTCTTCTCTGGCACCACCTCCATCCCCTCATCTATAAAGCGCGGAGGATGTTCAAGCTACCCCATAATGCCAAGGTGAAAAGTCCGTATGGGCTCATGTATTCAGCGGAGCTCTGGGAACGGCTCTCCGTTTTGACTTGGTGGTTCATAATTTCCTGTTATTGGTCCACACACATACCTGATCACTGCCTTCAGAAAAATCTGTTAGCATTAAAGGAAATGGTGTTAAGAAGAAACCTACAAGAATGAAATAGGTTTCCTATTAAGTGAAAAGCTTCACGAATTTTTCCCAACAGTGTGCCTTATGCGTGATTAGACAGCCAGTGTAAGAACCTGGCAATATTTTTTCCACAGTGTATCATGAATATTTTAAATTCCTAAAAAGGCTGAAAAACTGTGTGGTCAACACCCTCACGTTCACTGTCCAAATTCTGCATTTAACACTTTATGCTTATTTGTCTCATAGCTTAACCAGACCTGGTCATTTTTAATTCTTCAGCCATCTCCGAAGTGAATTCCCAGTTGTTCCCTAAGCACTTTACTGTGGTATCATTCACAGGTTTTTAATATCTTGGAAAAATCTGAACATAAAGAAATAAATTAAGTGGGAAAGTCATTGCTTTGTTCAATTTCTGAAAGTACTCTGTTTCTAAAGGCTTTCCTTTAAATAGTGTCAGAGAACAGCGAATGGACCGGCTTATGCTTGTGAGTAATCTGTAAGTACCGCCTTTGTTGATATGATGCTACAGGGGAATTTGTCGTCATAACTATTTTTTTTTTAAGATTTTATTTATTTATCTGACAGACAGAGATCACAAGTAGGCAGAGAGGCAGGCAGAGAGAGAGGAGGAAGCAGGCTCCCCGCCAGGCAGAGAGCCTGATGTGGGGCTCGATCCCAGGACGCTGGGATCATGACCTGAGCCAAAGGCAGAGGCTTTAACCCACTGAGCCACCCAGGCACCCCTGTCATCATAACTATTGATGGAAAAAAACTGAAGTGAGCAAACAGGAGGTAATTTTTATTTGCAGACAACAGGCACGTGATGTGGTCAACTTGAATTTTTACAAATATCTTTATAGTCTTATCTCTGGATCAGATGGTTTTCTTAGAAAGTTCCTCCTTAACTAGACTTCTAAAAATAGCTTTCTGCAAAGCAAGGAGAGGGGGGAAATAGAGACAGAGCGAGAACGCACACGTGTGCACCCAGAGCAGCTAAAAATGAAGATTTTTTTTTGTATGTGTGTAGAAAATCTTTGCAACCAGCCCTATGCATGGTATAAGAATCATTAATGATTTCCAAGTTTGTTTTTACGAGTCAGTTATAATTACAAATGTTTTCTTCAACAATCTATCATCCCTCATAATGTGTTTGAAACAGCTTTTAATTTAGATGCAACTTTTCAAGAATTTATTATATCTGGGTTATGAGGTCAGTTTAAAAAAAGCGAGCTGGAAGGCTTTACCCACGTGGGTAGAGAAGTCACGAGGGACTGCTGAATGAGAACGTAATTACAGTTAGTGATGCTTGTTTACCAGCTTTGCTTGGTACTAAGAAACTTGTGTGAGCACAAGGCTGTTTCAGAGTGACATCAATCTAGGGATAAGCCCTGAGTCTTAAACGATGATTCTGAATTTATTTTCTAAGTCAAGGTAGGCCCACAGCTGGCCGTCTCAGTTGTCACTTGGGCTGTTCTATGAAACAGGGTTCATTTGGGGCGTTGGAGATGTTGACTGGCTGCTGTCCGCTTTGATCTTGCCTCTGCCCACTCCTTGTGGATAACAGGAGAGAAGGTAATGACTTATGACAGGTCTGCTGGCAGGGACTGAACTACATTAACACTCTGTGGCTCAGATCCTCTGCCCAATGTATATTTCACTTTACTCGCTAACAAAGGCATCTTCTGATATACTTCTTTTCCTTAAATGCTAGAGAAGAGGAAGAACATCTCATCAAGAGATACCAGGAGAGAAAAGGCTGGCTCAACAGCCCAAGCAAATGGTAGTTATCATTCTTGGGAGCAGCACAATTGCTGATCTGGCAAGATTACTGGTAGGAGGCAGGGGAGCGCAGACAGAGAGAACTGCTGCTTCTGGGTACTTGATGTTCTTCTCCGAAGTCGTTTTTGCCCTGTCTGAATGTTGCAGCTCTGCCTCGGAGCTGTTCGAGGGAGAAAATGAGGAGGGAGAAAGCAGAGTATCTGCGCTTGAAAGTTCATTGGACTTCAAGAGTAACTATTCAGACAAAACCATTGGTCCCACCCTGGCTTTTCGAGCATCCTGTCATACTCACCAACTTGCATGCATTCATGTTCCTTTAGACACTGTAAGGCGGGCTAGTAAAAATCAGATCCCTCACTGGGACGAGGGATACGGCACATGCAGTTGAGTAATTTCTACTGTTGAAATTGTAGATAACACTAAATGATAAGTCTTGATTAAACACCTGCTTGGTGCCAGCACTAGAAAAGGAAGTGTGGGGACCCCATTTCCCGGGGGCTTCCAGTTAGTCAGGGAATCGAAATTCCTCATGCCTGCAGACCCGGCAGCCATGGGGGAGAGCTTGTAACTAGCCCTGAGCCCAGTGTTCCAGAAGGCTGTGGTTTGCGAGTTGAGAGCCCTGAGGGCTAGAGAAATCAAGAGACTTTAGGTGAGCTATAGTTCCTGAACTGGGCATCGCAGGCTGTGTAGAAATAGCAACGAGGACGGAGGAGAAAGGAACCCAAACAAGGACTGTAACAGAAGTAGAGACACAAAAGGTCTGTTCATGAGACAGTGAGGTTAGACCACCTGGGTGAGGGGATGAACGGGGAGTGAGAAAGCGGGTCAACAGGGGCCACAGAACTCTTAAGAAAGTCTTAAAACTTTGAGCAGAACAGGTTACGTTTAAAGTGGAAGGAGGAGCAGTCAGGAAAGGCTCTAGTGAAGGGGCTCATTGGCTCCTGCCTGATTTGATCTTGCCTAAGGGATGGATGAGCTGATAAACGAGGCAGGCTCTGGCAGTTCTCAGACAGGATTAGAGGGTAGCAAGTCTCGGGTCAGAGACGCCCTGTCCAAGGCGGGGATCTAGGAGGCCCACTCAGAAGGAAAGACAGAGTTTCCCATGAGTGTTGCTCTCCAGACCGAAGCTTCAGGTGGTGACCTCCTGGCTGCTCCCACGTTTTGCTCAGCTCAGCATTTGAAGTCGTTGTTTTGATTGCTCGTCATAATTGGTCAGACAGGCTGACTTTCTGGGACAAGCATTGTGCTCTATCAGGCTTTTCTTCAAACCCGCACAGTGGCTGGGGTTCTTCATCGCCCCTGTCCACGGGAGCAGTCATTGGTTGCAGCATGTTCATGTGTGTTTAAAGATTAAGCTGTATATTCCTCCTTTATTACCTTTTCAGACACCCAGGAGCTCTGTCAGTAAAGTTCTGCTTTGGGGAAAAGGCAACACGCAGCTAGCTCATTAACAGGTTATCTGTGTGTCACTATGTCCTTTTTGGATTGTGCATACTGGAAATAGAGTCTTTTGAGAAGGAAAAAAAAAAAATCCATCTAGGCCTCTAGTTTCCCTTTCTCTTTCTTCCTCATTTTTATCTGCCTCTCTCCCCTCCATAGTTACAGCTGTTCCCATGATGGATGGTCCTATCTTTGGAGCCCAGAATACCCTGAGCATATTCACTTGCAAATAGCTAAGTCAAATTCAGAGGACAGCACTCAAATGAAAGGCTTTCTGTACCTCTCTTCACTGGACACATACAACTTCTCCTTGCCCCCATTTCAGCCTCAGGAGCTTAATTGCTTCTTCCTTTTGATTTCACAAGGTATGTTTTCATTTGTTCTCCCCTTGGTCATTCCAAGGTCAAGGCTGCCTATCAGGTGCTCGCAGACGTGCTCTGGTGACCTTGGGCGCTGTGTTTGCCCCTGGCTTCCAAGACTTTACCAAATGCACAGCCTGCCTGTGTAGAGAGGGCTAAGCTATCCGTTCATTTCTTGCCTCTTGAAACAAGCAGTATCTCCTTTTCTTCCATCCTCTAGAATTTTGCCTTAGAGCCAAAAGGAATCCCTGATACATAGTAGGTGTTCATTTGGTGAATGAATAAAATGGAAGTTGCCAACAGTTATCTTAGAGGGTGGCCTCTGACTTACACAGTTAGGGATACACTTTGTAGAAGCAAACCCCTGTTGTTTGCAAGGAAGGTAGCATTAAGTATTTGGTTTTTTTATTAAGCTTTTTTATTTCAAGAAGTTTGAGGTTTACAGAAAAGTTTCCAAGATATCACAGAGACTTCTTCTGTAGTCCACGCCTTGTTTCCCGTTACTAGCATCTTCTATTAGTTTGGTGCATTTGTTACATTTAACGAACCAATATTGATACGTTCTTACTAACGTCCATAGTTATACCAGTTGCCTTAGTTTTTACCTCGTGTCTCTCTTCCAGCGTCCCATCCAGGACAACACCTTATATTTAGTTGTCTTAACTTCTTGGGTTCCCCTTGGATGTAGCAGTTTCTTAGATTTTCCCTTTTTTTAATGGTCTTGACAGTGGGTGGTATGGTGTAGAAAGTCCAGCAATATGGGTTTGAGCTGATGTTTTTCTTGTGATTTGACGAGAGGGTCTGTGTTTCTGGGTGGAAGACCCCAGAGGTAAAGTGCCACTCTTTTTACGTCATATCAGATAGACATGCTATCAACAAGACTTATCACTGTTAAAGTTGGGGGGTGCAGGGCTCAGTCGTTAAGTGGCTGCCTCCGGCTGGGTCATGATCCCAGGGTCCTGGGATCGAGTCCCACGTTAGACTTCCCACTCTGCGGGAAGCCCGCTTCTCCCTCTCCCACCCCCCTGCTTATGTTCCCTCTCTCGCTGTGTCTCTCTGTCAAATAAATAAATAAAATCTTAAAAAAAAAAAAGTTAACCTTGAGCACCTGGCTGAGGCAGTGTTCATCAGGGTTCTCCACTAGAAAGTTACTCATCCTCCCTCCTTCTAATCTATGTCAATATGGATTCATGGGTTTTCTTTGGAGACAGCAGGCGTACAATGCAAGACTGCCTTGTTTTTATTGCTCAGATTGTTCCAGCGTTGACCGTTGGGAGCTCTTGCAGGTATTTGTTTCTCCTGTGTCCCCACCTTTGTGATTTATTTTTTTTCTTTCTCTCTTTCTTTCTTTCTTTCGTTCTTTCTCTCTCTCTTTCTTTCTTTCTTTCTTTCTTTCCTTCTTTCCTTCTTTCTTTCTTTCTTTCTCTTTCTTTCTCTCTTTTTTTTTTTTAGCATTCCTTGTTTTCTGACATTACAAAATGCTCCAAGCCCCATCTGTATGTTTTCTGCCCCAGTCCTAGAATCAGCCATTTTCCCAAGGAGCTCCAGCTGGCTGTTACTGGAGAACAGTATTGGATTGGCAACCAAGATCTGGGGACTCGGTATGATGGCTGCTACTTGGTGTATCCTTACTTCTCGGTCCTCTCAACTGATCAAGGAAAGAAATATATGCATTTATACTAACCCTCATGTGTATTCTTATCCATACATATTTCTACATGTAGCTACTTGGATTTACATATTTTTTTTAAAGATTTATTTATTTTAGAGGCAGGGAGGGGCTGAGGAAGAGGAAGGAAGAATCTCAAGCTGACTCCCCACTCGGCATGGAGCCCAGTGCAGGGCTCGATCCCACAACCCCAAGATCACAGCCTGAGCTGAACCAGACACTTAACAGACTGAGCCACTCAGGCGCTCCTTGTGCATTTACATACTAAGCTAAAAACGAGTTCATACTGATGTCTCCAATTCTAATACATTAGTGTATGGATCACTCTAGCCTGTTCCTCTTACCTTATTTATCTGTAACCTCCTTCTCCAACAGTAAACCACCTGCCCCCTCCCATCGCCACCCATTGGCTTGACTGTTCTAGCCCAGCAAACATGTTGCAGTGTCAGAATTATTAGCCCGTGCCCCTGTGGGAAGCAGCTTTATTAACCCATGTGTAGTTCTTATATACAGTTCTTTTGCCTTTAGTTTTACATCCTGATTTCTGACATTGCTTGGTTCAGCGCCTTTTTCTCCTACTCCTTTCAAGAAGATTGTTTTCTGTATTTTGTAATGCAGTTAGGTGGTTTTGTCACATTCTGCACTACATCCTGGGATCCCCCTAACCTCCTTAAATTATTTTATTTAATTTGCATACATTAGAGTTCATTCTCCATGCCTTAAAGTTCTGTGGGTTTCAACAAATACATAACGTCATAGGGGCACCTGGTGGCTCATTTGGTTAAGCGTCTGCCTTCAGCTCAGGTCACGATTCTGGGATTAAATCCCGCATCGGGCTCTCTGCTCAGCAGTGAGCCCTCTCTCCCTCTGCCCTTCTGCCCACTTGTGCACTCTCTCTTTCTCTTTCTCTCTCTCTATGTAATAAATAAACAAAATCTTTTACAAAATAAGTAACGTCATATATTTGCCTTTATAGCATCACACAAAATGGCTTTTACCACTCCTGTCCCTCGTCCCTCATCCTCAGAATCTCTGTACTTGGTCTTTTCAACCCATCTCCCCTTTGCCCACCTCTCTGGCAATCACTAATCTTTTTACAATAACTACAGGTTTGCCTTTTCCAGGATTCATGTAACTGGAACAATATAGTATTTAGCTCTCTTCAGAGTGGATTCTTTAGTTAGCAGTATGTGTAGGAGTCATTCATGGATTTTCATGGCTTGATAGCTCATTTCTTTTCATCACTGAATGGTATTCCATGTGGCATGTGGTGGGGATATACCAATGTGTTTATCCATTACACCTACTAGAGGACATCTTGGTTGCTTCCATTTATGATGGTTATTAATAAAGCTACTGTGGACATCCACCTGTAGGTTTTTGTGTGATCATAAGTTTTCAGATCTGTTGGATATTGTTTTTAGCTGTTTCTGGAAGTTGTGAGGATGAATGCGGTTGTGATAGTGGTGAGGACAGACTTATAAATAAACAAACATATCACAGTGGTAAGTGCTTTAATAAAAGTATGAACATGATGAGTAAACTGGCATATAAGAACAAGGCAAAAGTAAAAGAATATTCAAATTTACTCCTAAGTACTATTTTATTTTATTTATTTATTTATTTAACTTTTTTTTTTTTTAAGATTTTATTTATTTATTTGAGAGAAAGAGCATGAGAGGAGAGAGGTCAGCGGGAGAAGCAGACTCCCTGCCGAGCAGGGAGCCTGATGTGGGACTCGATCCCGGGACTCCAGGATCATGACCTGAGCTGAAGGCAGTCGCTTAACCAACTGAGCCACCCAGGCACCCCTATTTATTTTACTTTTAAGTCAACTTCTTATTCATTTTTTATTCAAGACAACATTTTAAAACTTACTCTTAGGGATGCCCAGGTGGCTCAATCAGTTAAGCTTTTGCCTTTGGCTCAGGTCATGGTCCCAGGGTCCTGGGATGAGTCCCTGGTTGGGCTCCCTGCTCAGCCGGGAGCCTGCTTCTCCCTCTCCCTCTGCCTGCCACTCTCCCTGCCTATGTGAGTGCTCTCTGTCACTTGCTCTCTCTCTCTCTCTCTGACAAATAAATAAAAATCTTAAAAAAAAAAAAAAACCTTAGGTTCCGTTTTTTAAAAAATACTTAGCATTCCTTTCCAGGAAAAACACTCTCCCTCCAACCCCACCACCCAGTAAAACCAACTTGCTGAAGACCTGCTGCCACAGCCGAAGTCAAGGCAGTGGGTCAGGCGGTACAAAACTTTCCTGTCTGCAAAGATCGTCCTAGGATTCACTGGTGACGGACACCTCCAGAACTTAACCCTTTGTCTTCTCCCAACTCAAATAGTAGGAGAGAGAATCCACATAAGGCTGAAACTACAGCTCCTGCCCATTAGAAGGGGGAAACAACTACTAGGGATTTTTTGCTCTCTGGAAACGTGGATTTCAGAGGCCAAAAGAACAAATAAAATTATTTGCCCAGGTCGTTCAGTGCCAACAATAAGCATGTCTATGCTGGGATTTGGGCTTCCTGCTCCAGGAATTTCTTATAGAAGGAGCTAAACGCAAAGGAACTAGCCCCATGGGAGTGAAGCCTTGCTTTGTCAAGAGCAGAGCTTGTGTCTTTCAAGAAGAGCTTTCATGTTCAACATCCAGAAAGCGGTGCCAGGAGTCTGTTAAGGGGCATCTGGTTTTCTGCCTACACACCTTTAAATGTCGGATGCCAAGGTTAGCTGGGCCAGTTGGAGCCCGATTTGTGTACCAGTCAGTGTGGAAGTAGATGGATCCAGAAGAAAAATGTGTTTACAGCCTGGGAGGTGGAATGGACAAGAGGTGGTACGAGTACATCCCTCTTGAATGTCCAGTGATCTGATAAATAGTAAAAATAAATAGCACGAGCTCAGGAGCTTGATTCAGTTAGCAAATCCCCTTTGTCTGTAGAGGAATTAAAAGGGTGGAAGGAGTATAGACAGAGGGACTGGACTTTACGTGAAGAGAGAACTTTCTGCAACACCCAGCATGACAAGAAATTTGTAAGCTGCCAATGATCAGAAACTTTTTGATGTACAGAACAGAAATAAGAGAAAATTAAAGATTTCTCTTTCAGCGAAAGACAAAAGAATTCAGAGCTAAGTTGTAATTTATAATGTTACAATTTAGTTGGTGAGTGGTTTTAATTAGTCCCTGGGTAACTGTATCTTTTAAAGTCTTGCTGTAGTTCATATATTGGTCTAAAATGCATCAGTTAAATATTTATGTGACTAGTTATATATTTATAATGTCTGCTTTTTTATGGAGTAGTTTTACAGAGAAAATCATAAGTGATTCAATCAAAAACTGTTTTAACTCTTTCCCAACTAACTATATCTAGGGAAGACCAAGCTAATTGGCTCATGAAGCTATGGACCGGATTGACCTCCTGAGTTCTAACCCAGCCGCAGACCTTGTACCTGGATAAAAATAACCAGTTGCTATGGAGCTAGCTTAGCAAATACAAATACTTCAGGTATTGGCACAGATTTTAGGTTTATTTTAATTCTACTTCCTTACTCCTTTCAGCTCCTGAACATAGAGAAACATGCTGGTTTACTAAGATAACAGACATACGACTTTGTAGATCAGGGATGTTGTAACCGAACTTATATACGTGAGACAAATACCGTGTGTGTCCTCATGCTGTTTAGAAAAAGATTGTGTGTGGTATGGTATACATTTTCCCCAGTGAGTGTTGGTATTTTCTATCATAGAAAGACTAGACTCCCAAAGAACTGTAGAGCTCTGTGACTGGAATCAAGTTTAGCTAGTTCAGAGTCTGGTTTAACGTGACATATCTGGTAAGTGGCAGCTCCAATAGTAGAAATCCAGGCCCCTCTTCTGCTGACCCGGTTCGCTTTCTGGTCTACCTGTGGTATTGTGGAAAGCCCGCTACCCTTTCGCGTACTGACTGAGTAATGTACTTACATTGGGTTTTTAGCAGCCCCAATGCTTGTATTATAAGGAAACTATTTTGTTCTGCTGAACTTCCAAAAACAGTAACATCTTGCAGCCCCTGCTGTTTCGGGTGACTTTGCTTTCCATTTTGCTCCTTCCTCTAAAGGCAGAGCACGTTCCACTCCAAAACCAAATAACAAGCATCTCTCTCCTAATTTATGGTTTTCAACATTTCAGACTGTTTTTTCCCTTGCTGTCCAGAATGCTGTCTGAAAAGTCACAGTGATTTAAATAATTGATGGCTACTTTATGAAATTGTCAGCCTAGATCCATCCTCCTCCCTCCCCCAACCACAAGTCCTTGAGCAGCTAATCCTTTTATGTTGCATCTTTTTTTTTTCCCCTTCCTGGTTTCATTTAGATAATTATATTATTCACCCTGGAATATAATTGTCGCTATACTGTGGGGGGAGGGGGGTGGAGTAGGGTGGGCTGCCTGCTGTTGGCATCTGCAGGTTATAAAATGTCTGTTATGCTCCAGCCTCTAATTTCTTTGCCACCCCACCTTTTAAAGATTTAATTATACCTGTGTAAAAGCATAATTTGAAATATGACTTCTGATTCTTTTGGAAGATAAAAGAGATTAATCCATTGCTAAACAGGAACAAGCATGGCACAGTGGGAAAAACTTTGGACTGGAATTCAGGGATCTCTGCGCAGCTGGACAAACAAGGTCTGAATGCCTGCTGTGGACCAGGCACCAGACTGAGAGTTAAGAAGTGCAAAATTGAGGGGCACCTGGGTGGCTCAGTCGTTTAAGCGTCTGCCTTCAGTTCAGGTCATGATCCCTGGGTCCTGGGATCGAGCTGCACATCGGGCTCCCTGCTCAGGAGCGAGCCTGCTTCTCCCTCTTCCCTCTGTCTGCCATTCCCCCTGCTTGTGCGCGCGCTCTCTCTCTCTCTCAAATAAAGAAATCTTAAAAAAAAAAAAAAAGTGCAAAATTTAAAAGCGGAAACTGTCCTCCAGGATTGCATATCTTCATGATCTGCTACCCACTCATGACACGACTTTGGGCAGTGCCCTTAACCTCTCTGGGCCTGTACATCTCATCTCTAAACAAAGGATACTGGTCCTCTTCAGAATGTCCTTCCAGCTGTTACATTCCCTGATGTTCTGAAGAAAGATCATCGAGTGTCAGCCACATTCCTTCTTCGTCAGATCTAATTCAAAGAGGGGGGAGTGGTAAAAAAAAGTATCAATTTTCTGTGACAGAAGTCAGTGTGTCACCTCTAAATCAAAGACCCATCTAAAAGTTCTTAAACAAAGTATTGCCTTTGCCTGAATATATTTTCTACCTGGTGAGTCCAACATGCCCAACGCAGGACATGTTTGGGAGCAGAAGGTTACTGTCTCTGAGCAACCCCCAGTTGTTATCACAGGAGCAATAACTTTTCCTCTCCAGTTACTGCCTGACATCCTTTTTCCATCTCAGGAAGCCATTTTCCATTGAGGATTTGGATTCTTATGTGTGTTTTTCACCAGGCCGAATTGCGCTGTCCGTTGGGTGGAAGGAGGATCACAAAATGGTTCTTGTGCTTCTTCAGATGTTGTTATTTTTCTCTTTGGAGGTGTGTAGTTTGGATTTGTGAAACTTGCCAACTCGAGAACTTAGAAAATGTGAGGATATGAAATATAAACCTAATGATAGATCAGGCATCATAGCCTTGAAGGAAATGGTATTCATCTCTGTCCGGGCCTTCCAGTGTTGGATAAAGCAAACCCAGAGTGACAGCATATAGCCTGTTACAAATGGAACACAAATGACACATAATAAAATAGAGATTTAAAGTGGGCTTTATACCATGTTTATTTCAGGGAGCAAATCATAACCCATATGCCTTATTGGAAAAACAATTTTTCTGTTACCCAGGGAAAATGGAGTATTTAAAAAGGAAATGAATATGACAACTAAATGGACTTGGTTGAAATGGGCAGATTTGTTTCTTCCTTACCTGTTGTTTTTGCACTGAGAGACGACAGAGGACCTAGACCTGCTTTCAGTAGTAATGGTTCTTTTACCAAAATAACCTGTCGCCATCTGGGGTAAAGTAGCTTCTGTGTGTCCCATCCTCTGTAGGGGTATAAATGGATTCTAGAAATCCTTCCACTTCATATACAATCTTTAATGCTCTCCATAATTTTCCATCTACCTCTTTCTTCCTTTTCATCTTTATGCAGATCTTTGCCAACAGCCTTCTCCTCCATTGTCCAGTAATAAAATATTGTCAGTCTAGTAGTAGGCCCTCCTTTTTTGTGTCACTTTATTTATCTCCAGTACTGTGTTCCTCAGACCCGTGCTTCTAAAATTTTAATCCCCATGTTCATCGCTGGGGGGGGTTCTTTCCCGAGTTTCTACATTTTGAACCTGCACGCCAGCCATGCTGAAGCTGCCAGTCCATGAGCCCTCCTTTGACTAGAAGTCTGTATTCCACCGGCCAACAAGCTTTTTCTGTAAAAGGCCAGAGAGCAAATATTTCCATGCAGCTATGCAAGCCATATGGCCTGTGTTTGAACAGTTGGGCCATCATGGTACAAAAGCAGCCACGGACATTGTGTCAACGGATGAGCGTGGCTGTGTTCCCATAAAACTTGCCTTAACAAAAACAATGCAGCAGCCGGATGTGGCTGGCAGGCCAGAGTGTGCCAACCCCTGCTTTAGATAGTGTCTTTGAGATGATGTGTGTATTTCTTTTTTTTTTTAAGATTTTATTTATTTATTTGACAGATAGAGATCACAAGCAGACAGAGAGGCAGGCAGAGAGAGAGCCGTACAGAGTGAAGCAGGCTCCCTGCTGAGCAGAGAGCCCGATGCGGGACTCGATCCCAGGACCCCGAGATCATGGCCTGAGCCGAAGGCAGCGGCTTAACCCACTGAGCCACCCAGGCGTCCTGGTGTGTGTATTTCTAAAACTTGAAGGTTTTCATCCCAATGTTTACGCGACATTGTTGTACAGTGACAACGACTTGAAAACCCACTTCCCATTTGGCAAGCAGTGGTTTACAGTTCTGTCTTGTTCTAGTCATGTCTCTCTCCGAACCCTGACTCTTGCCTGCCTGTGTGCATTTCTTTGATCACATCCCTTGCCATATCATTTGGCACCAATCCATATTTGGGTAATGAGATAGTTTGTTGTGCCTGCAATGAAGAAAATGATTTAAAATGTTTTTTAATAAGTTAACAGGAGCAAGTGTTGAAATTACTGTAATGAGATAATGACAGCGCGGCATATTGCTTTGAAGATTGTGCTCTGGTGAAGAATGTACACTCTTAATAAATTCATTTTCACTCTATTTTCCTTGGCGAGATCGTTTACCATTTGCCCATCTCCTGGCAGCAGAGAAAATAGGTGTTTGAGTGGGTAATCAACAAAGAATGACAACCAAAGGTGGTAGTGATTTAAGAGTGTTGAGCTTTAGGATGTCAGCCACGGAGGGCTCGTGCCAGTCCCCAAATCTTAGAGTCCCCAAATCTTGCTGCATGGGAAGATCAAAACCCAAACTCCTGAATGTCAGGCCAGCGTAGCAGTTCAGCTTTTAAGTCTGTCTGTTGATCTAGGTCACGTGTACTTTATTTCTTTGAGGTTTCAAGTGTGAAACTTGAAAGTTGTCTATGTCTCCTTGCACGTCTTGAGCCAACATGTATCCTATAGATACTCAAAACAGAGCATGGTGTAAGATAGGGAGCCACAGAAATGAAAAGGACCTGAGTCCTGCTGTCAAGTTTATTGTTGAGAAGAGAATGGCAGACATATCCACTAATCGCTGTTAGGCCCGCCATGTTCTGTCTACATGTGTACTTGGCCCATTGGGAGTTCAGGAGGGGGACTGGTTATTCAAGAAAGGTTTCATAAAGGAGACGATACTTCAGCTGAGTCCAGAAAGGTGAGACATATTCAAAGGAGAGGAAAAGACCTGAACAAAATACAGAGGCATGAAATAGGGTAGGGCATTCAGGAACATGGGATACATTGTATATACCTGTGATGGAATTCCTTACAACAATGGAAATGAACTAACTGCATGTTACACATCCTCTGAATGAATCTAAAAGAAAACTCAGAAAAAGAAGCAAGACAGGAAAAAATATGTAAATATCATTCCATTCGTAAGAAGCAAAGTTATACTTTATAGTTGAGGGAAGTGGTAAAACCCAAGTGGTACAATCATACGGAATAGCAGGAAAAGGATTATTACAAAGATTGCCACAAGTGGGAAGAGAGATGGTTTTGTCTGGGGCGGGGAGTGCTTGGGATGCCGGAAGGTTGTGTTTCTTTACAGTGTTGGTGGTTCCAATAGGGGTTTGCTTCATGGTTAACATGAACATACGTTATCATAAGCCTTTTCATATAAATGTTACTGTGAAATATATGGGTTGTATTTAACAATAGGAGATTTTTTTTTTTTTTGAAGATGAAAACCTGAAATAGGCAGTAGGAAATGGAAGAGTGTTCATGAAAGGGATCAGGTGGTAGAATTGCATGGACACTGCTTCTTTTGGGCATGGAGAGCCAGGGTCTACGATGCATCCAAGTTTTTAATTTGGAGACTGGAAAGATGGCATTTGTTGAGACCAGGAATGTTGTCCCCCTCCTGGGCGAGGCCTTTTCTGCTGTAGCTCTCACTCCTGTCAGGCCCATTCTTTTTCTACCCAAAGGTCATTATTCATATCTACTTCTTCAGGTGAGTATAAAATCACAACCACTTTCCCCACAATCCTGTCAAGAAAACCGCTATTGCCCATCTTCCCACTCATTAATTCCAGCAGTCACCTCAAATGATATACACTCTATTTTACTTTTTTATCCAGTGTAACTTCACTGAGTGTTTCCTCCACCACACATTGTGTTCTTACCAGTCTGATGTATGCAGTCCTTGCTCAGTCTCCTTTCCCTGTCCTTGGCCATCCCTCTCTCTCATGCTTCCATAAGAGGAACAGCATTTCTTCCTCCTTCTCCTTAGATTCCACCCCATTTTTATAACCAGGCCTAAAATCCCCTTCAGAAGGCCATTCCTGACTAAAAAGATCTACACTACCTCCTGAAAATATCTGTGTTTTACCTGAAAACCACACGAAATTTTCTACTTTGACTGTGATAGATTCTGATCATTCTTATATGGATTTTGTTTTGTTTTAAAAAGGCCTTTCCTTAACTCAAACCTGAAAGTCCAAATTTAAAACTTCTCGAAATTAAGATTGGTGTGGTAGATAGCCTCAATGTCACGGGAACCCCGGTGTGGAATGCTGCGTGTTTTCTCTTTATATGGAATAGAGCGGCTGAACTGTCATCTCTTCAGAAGGGTGCTGTGGAGGCCGACTCTGACTAGGAAGGCACGTGCTTTATGCTGTTTTCCTAGTGCAGGAGTGCTGTCACAGCATCCACACACATCTTGTGTCCTGGGCCATCTTATGAGAGGGGACAGAACATTCCATTCAGTTGAAATGTACTGAGTGTGGCCAACCAGCAGAGACCCCGGGGTGGGTAACAGAGCCTCTGCCCGTGGAACTCACTGGGACATCTGTGGGTTAGACTGCTGCCGGACCATCTGAAATCTGGTTCTCCCAGAAAAGTCAGAAAACCCTTTCGTGGGGCCTGGTGGGCTCCCGCCCTGACAGAAACACTTCTCGGGCAGCAGCCCTCTGGTGCACACCTCCTGCCACGTGTCCCAGCCACGCCATTCCCCTGTCCCCCAGCAAATCACATCTGCCTGGATACCACTTGGGAGCTTGGTTGAAACAAAACGCTACACTTCTTGTTGCCGTGCACTGAGTTAAAGGAAGCTCTGCGTTCTGTAACTCATTAAAGGTTCATTCTCGAATCATGTCAGGAACACACGTCACCGTAATCTGGTCTCGCCCCAGTGGTGTCAGAGTGCTGACGGGGCACTCTTGTTTTTCGGCTGTGAGGGGGGAAATGAAGTATCTCTGGTTGACTGGCTGAACTTGTCAGTCTTAGAGAATTTAAAAGAACATAAAAGGCAGACATGTGTTCACCATCAGAAACCAAGAGGGGGCGCCTGGGTGGCTCAGACGTTAAGCATCTGCCTTCAGCTCAGGTCATAATCCCAAGGTCCTGGGATCGAGCCCCATATGGGCTCCCCGCTCAGTAGGAAGGCTGCTTCTCCCTCTCCCACTCCCTCTACTTGTGTTCCCTCTCTCACTACCTCTCTCTCTCTCAAATAAATAAAATCTTAAGAAAGCAAGCAAGAAAAGAAGAAACCAAGAGAACCTTGCAATAAATTCTATGATGGGATGCGTGGGTGGCTCAGTTGGTTGGACGACTGCCTTCGGCTCAGGTCATGATCCCGGAGACCTGGGATCAAGTCCCACATCGGGCTCCCAGCTCCACGGGGAGTCTGCTTCTCCCTCTGACCTTCTCCTCGCTCATGCTCTCTCACTGCCTCTCTCTCAAATAAATAAAATCCTTAAAAATAAATAAATAAATAAATAAATAAATTCTATGATGACTGCTCTCAACTCCTCACTCCCCCCACATCCATGCATGCACATTCACACATACACATACGTGTACATGCACACACATGTGTGCACGCACTGGGGAAGATTTTAATTTATAGCAAAAAAAAACCCGCTCATTTTGTATCTCCATAGTTGGGCTTCAGTCAAGCAAAGAAACAGAAGCTAGAGTGAAAGGAAATTGAAGGAAAGACAATGCAAGAAGCAAGCTGAGCCTGGAATTTGATAAAATCCATTTCCAGCCCTGTCAACTGCTTGCTTCATTACGTTAGGCTTTCACTTCATCTTTAAAGACTTCAGCTCTGTCTTTCTACTCAGTTTGTTTTCTCCAGTTTCCTGTAAACCTCAAAATGGTGGTAATAGAAATCATAGGCCATCAGCGCCACATTAGTTGAACACCTTGGAAGCACAGCCTCTTGCCCACCCTTAGCTGAGGTGTGGTTTTGTGTGGGTGACGTGCATCCCCCTGGTGGTGGTCGGGGCCTAGTGAGCCCCTTCGCAGGACCCGGTATCTGTAGATCGCCCCACTACAGATTAGACTGAAAGGGTTGCTGCTGTTGCTGATGGAAATTTAGGACCCCTCAACTGCCACGTGGAAGTCAGCAAACTTTTTCTATAAAGGGCCAGATGGTAAATATTTTAGCCTTTGCAGATCACATGGTCTCTTTTGCAGCTATTCAGCTCTACCTTTTTAACGGGAAGGTTTGTAGATGAATGCACGTGGCTGTTCCAAGTAAACTTTATTGACGAAAATAGGTGGCAGGCAGATTTGCCCCACAGACCGTAGTTGAGAACACTGACCCCTGGTATAGTGGTAAGATTGCTGGATTTTGAGCTGGATTTTCACATGGACTTTAAACCCATATCATCACAATGTGGTCTTTAGTGGGTCTCATCACTTGTGTATTTATTTGTAAAATTTATCGTAATAGCCCTTGTAGTGTCTCCCATAGAAAGTTAAATGGGAGAATATAGTTGAATAAGACTTACTCACTAGGAAGTACTCTGTAAATGGTATTTGCTTCTACTTTCTAACTGTAACATAACTGTATTTTGGAACTCAGGAGCCCCACACCAGGAGAGATAGGCTGTTCCTGGAAGGTTCATATGCATATGATTCTAATTTGAAATCCTAACAACATATCACATAGCAAAGGGAAGAAATCAGAAATGGCCCCTTTTGTCCGAGTACACAGCTTCAGGAAGATCAGGCAGGAGAAGGGAGATGATGTCCACGTGGTCTGTGATACCTTTTCCATTAACCTTGGCAGTCAGTGGTATTATGGATAAATCCTTCCCATCTAAATGTTCTCAATTTGAAACTTTTAAACTTTTAAGGAAGGATTTGGTATTCTCAAGGGACACCATGATGAAGTGTTCCCAGTTTCCATATTTTTAACACCAGGGAAGCTGGCTTGTCCACATGTTTCATAAGGGACATCAGTGAAAGATAATGGTATCTCACATAGAATGAAGTATCCTGTACAACATAATTTTCATTGGTCTGATAGCTGTCTTTAAAAGCATGCATGGCATTGTCTTAAGCCCTTCAAGTCTTGCATATGATATTTCTAATACATGTTTCTTGACTGAAAATGTTTTGTCAGAAGTAAATGCATTTTTTTTTTTTTTTTTGGTATGGGAGAACCTTTCAGAAGCCAAGAATACCAGAGTACAAAGATGTTGTTGTGTAGCTTTATCCTTTCAGTGAAGGTCTCCTCTATTTCAATCTGAAGCTTAGGGACTTGAAAGTAATTTTTAATCTGGGGGTGTTTTGGTGAATATTCAGCAACTTGCTCTCTGGGGAAAAGAGTGGGGCAGGGAGAAGAGGTCAATAAATCAAGCCCAGGTTTTTAGTGTTTGTGAATCTCTATGGTGTAACTACCCCCCCGCCCCCGCCCCAGGCTAAGGTAGGTACTCAAGAATTTGTTGACTGAATGAAACATTTCAATCTTTTGCATTCTCACCAAATTAACACGCCATGAAACAAAAGATGAGAGTTTCTTTCCCTAAAAACTACATTTTATTGGGCGTCTGGGTGGCTCAGTTGGTTGGGCGACTGCCTTCAGCTCAGGTCATGATCCTAGAGTCCCAGGATCAAGTCCCACATCGGGCTCCCTGCTCAGTGGGGAGTCTGCTTCTCCCTCTGACCCTCTCCCCTCTCATGTTCTCTGTCACTCAAAAAATTAAATAAATCTTAAAAAACCCTACATTTTATTTTCTTGGCTTTGGTCAGCTCTAACAATATACTTTTTTTGAATGTTCATCTCTCAGCACTTCAGCATATGAAATATTAAGGTTTTCAATATTGTGCAACTAAGGATATGTGAGTTATTCATGAGCATTGTGTTCAAAGAAATAACTCATATAATATAAATATGTTCAGGAACTATTTTCCAATAGAATGTCAGTTTCTTTGATCTGTTTGTGTTCTTCTAAACCAACAAAACACTACCAATTCCTGTGATACATAGATTACTTACCTTTATAAAACTGCAAAAAATTTTTAAATTTTCTCTGGGTTCTGCAGAACTCCCATGTTTTCAGCCTAAAGCTTTGTCACTGACCAGAATTAGAAGTTCTAGCATCTTCTAGCAAGTTCTAACAACTTAGGGCATTTTAAAGAAGGAAGAATATTCTTCCCATAGCGTAGGCTGACATTTCCCAAAGTGCAATCCACAGGATCCAGTTGTGGGATGTTAATGGTGTTGTGTGAGAACCAGTACCAAGGTAAAAATGGGCTGGGGGACAGAATTACTTTTAACATTAAACAGGTATTTTTACAGTAGCACATTCCAAAAGTGGACACAGTATACACTGTTTCCCAATGAATATGTTTTCAGAAGATTATCACAAGGACCTGCTGTTTGAGAAGTGTCACACTTACATGTGAATAGACTTCCAGAATAACGTAGTATTTAGAATCGAAAGGCCTTAAAGGTTACCTAGGTCACCTCCCTACTGCGCCCACCTGTCGGAATCCATTTTACTTCACCTCTGCCAGATGGCCATCCAGCCTTTGCCGAATACTCACCTTAGCAGGAAACTTGGCACTCCCAAGGCAGTCCACTGCATCACTGCACTCCAGTCCTTTTTTGTTTTTGTTTTTCTTTTCTTTTTTAAACAAAGTTCCTCCTTGTGATTGAACCAAAAATCTGTTTCTCTGTACCTTATCCATTGTTTCTAGTTTTGCCACCTGGAATATTAGCAAAGCAAGTTCGCTTCCATTTCTTCAAGATAATTATCATGTTTCCCAGTAGTTGTCTCTTCTTTAAATGGAACATTCCCAGTTTATTCATCTCTTCCTCGTATGAGGAAGTTTCTCATCCTAATGACTCTCCTCTGAATAATTGATATTGACCCTCTCCAAATGACATACCTAAAACTGAACACAGTCGGCTGTGGTCTGCCAAGCACAGACGTTTAACTTTTCATTGAGCAAGTACTTCTGGATTCCCTGTTCTGCTTCAGGCATCATGTTAAACAGTGGGAAAACAGCAGGCAATAAGAGGCAGGTCAGAATTTTCATAGAGCTTATAGTCTAATGGCGGAAAAAGAAAACAGAAAATAAGTAAATAAAGATGATGATCTCCAGTAGTCCACACTGGTATATAAGTAATAAAACAAGAACATCTGTTATGCCAGAAAGTGTTTCAGAAAAAAAGTGGCTTGTTTTCGATCAGTGGTGAGGGACAGACTCTCAGAAGGTGATATTTGAACTGTTCTTGAGTGATACAGAGGAACCAGGAGTGAGCATCTGTGGGTAGTGGTGTCACGGGCAAGAAGGACCACATGGTGGAGCATAGAGAACTAAGAGAAGCAGAGAGTGAAATGAATTTCTACGGGTTAATTCAGGTTTATTTGATCTCCCTTGATAGGACAGTGATCTACATTTGATGGGATAGTCTACTGCTGTTAATTCAGATCAGAAATTTTTGGTTGTTGCTATTATTTTTCTAAACCTGATCAAATTCTAAGTCCTGTTGATATTTGATAAATTAAAATCCTCAGCCTTTTTTTTTTTAATGCTCTTGACAAAACCAGCAGTTTGGAATTTAAGGGAGAAACATTTGTTGCTCTTAAATTCCATAATTTTGGTTTCCTGCTTATC
Source organism: Mellivora capensis (assembly GCA_004024625.1). Taxonomy (NCBI): domain Eukaryota; kingdom Metazoa; phylum Chordata; class Mammalia; order Carnivora; family Mustelidae; genus Mellivora; species Mellivora capensis. The sequence goes on along the minus strand of PISX010002622.1, from coordinate 59,105 downwards.
AGGATAATGTTGAATGCTGGCTTTATCATCAATTGCAGTAGTCTCAGTTGTCTGGGTTCTTAAAATTTAATAAATCTTATATGTCCGTACTCAAAATTGTCAAGAAAATTGTTGTACAAGTTATTTCCAAGGACTGTAGTCTATTGTGAATGTCCCTTCGGGTTTAAAGAACCCAATAAGCAACCCTTCTCAGTAGATAGCTTTTCAACTGCCTGCTAATACTTGACTCCATGAGCTGTCATCTACCCCATATTTTTGCCATAAGCATAGCCCTCAAGATCCATGAAGTCCTACAGATCACTCAGTCTACTAATCTTGTAAGAAAAGAAAATTAACATAACAGCTTCCTGAATGCAAGATAGCTCTTAGATCATCACATTAGCTTTTCTAAATGCTCATGACCCAAAAGGTAACTGAAATTTAATCAAGTCTTCCTAAAATCCATTCTCTCCCATTTTAAAAAACGAATAAATAATCACAGCATCTTCCTGACTCCAGTCAGGGCGGAGGTTAGGGAGTAAGCAGAACTCGTGGGGTTGTCTCTGATAAAAGTATCCTCTCTAAGACAAAGGAGAAGCATCATTCGTTGTCCCTTGACACCCTTGCCTCCCATGAATTCGCCCAAAATGAGTTGGTATTTGTTGAGCCCTGTCACAGTGACCTAGGGGCCGTTCACTTGTTAAGAACACAAAAATAATAATAAATACATACAGGACCGTCAGTGTCTTGGCTCTGAAGTGCCCCCCCTTATAGGCCTAGGAGATCTGAGATGGGCTAAGTTCCTGGAAGCTAGGTTGAGTCAATTAACTGCCTTGTTGCTCCTCACGTTCAGAATCCAGTAAGCAATTCTAGCCTGAGGTTAAGCGCAGTCCGGCTGGGTGTCAGGCGGTCATGGTGGCCTCGGCTTCTTGGGAGCGGTGCCATTCTTCAGCATGCCAGGGAGCTGACTACGTGCCTAGTCACCAGCAGGAGCACCTGCTTTGTAGAGCTGGCTGGGTTCTCTCGCCTTCCGCCCCTTCTTAACCTTGTTATTGGCAAGAGCGCATCTGTGGTTTTCGTAATCACCACCTCGATTTTATGGGAAAAGAGAATCTTTCTTTGCCTCAACATCTGAGTTGCTTAGCATGAGGCTTGGGCACCCCGAGGCCCTGCAAACCGTCCACAAATGTCACCGCTCAGACATCTGGAATCCTTTTGGTCCAGTTCAGCAAGTAAGTGTTCACTGAGCCCTTCCCGTGTGCTCATGTTCATCTCCATCTCTGGAGGCACACAGATCCTGTCCTAGAGATCCTTCCTGCTTCACCGTCGGGTTTAACCTCAGGAAAACCCGTCGGTTCGTGTCGGCTGAACGGCGTCTGTACTGCAGCGTTCCCTACCGCAGGCTTTGCTCCTGCCTCCCCATCGAGAGCCCCTGTCCAGGTGTGTTCCTTCCCTGGCTTGTCTGGGAGCACACAGGCACTTGTTAGCAGGGTCTGGTGGTTCACAGTCCCCGGTGGTCACACTGTGTTTACATATGTCTTATGGAGGTAGAATGCTGAACGCTCGAGATGGGCTACGCACAGAAGCCCCAGCCCTCCCCAGGAGCTGGTGGGCAGCAGCCCCATCGGAGAGAGGCAGCACTCCTGGGAGAGGGTGTATGTGACACAGTCCATCCCATCGGACTCTGGGGAGAGGACTCACGATGACAGACTAGCAGTGTCCCTGTACACTTGCCTCTCCAGGCACGGACCATCTGGCTTCCTGTTTCTCTGGGTGAGTGGGGGTGGAGCTCTGAGACACAGGGCTTGTGGGGACCCCTGGGGACCGATGCAGGGAAGGGCCCCGAAGACTCTGAGGACAGCATCCCCTCACACGTCCTTGCCCTCTCTTATTGGTATCCTGGTTATGGGGTATTTTTCTAGTGCATTCTCCTCCTGGGCTCAACTGTTCAAAAGAGGGGAAAAAAATTAATCTGTACTTCATATGCTCTGAAGCTAAGAAGAGGGCAAGAGGGAAGAAGTTTACATCAGACCTGACAGTCTGACTGATCATTGCCGATAAAAACTGACAAAGGGAAAGGTAATCGGAGCCTCGGGAATTCAATTCACTCTTTTAATCCACTCAGCGGATATTTTATTTTTAAAACACAAGCACAGCCATCAGCAAAATTGAGAGAATCTGTGGGGCCCCAAAGCACTTTAAACTTTGGAGCCTCTTAACCTCACCCCATCCCTGTCTTCAAATAGTCCCTCTCAGCTGCTGCTTTTGGGGGGTGTCCTCCCCACTATTTCTTTCCTTTACTCCCTAGAAATCAACTAATAAAAAAAGGACTTGTCTTTTGGAATTAATTAAAAAAAGAAGGAGCTCTGTGATCTAGACCATCAGCTAGAGACTCATGTGGTATATGACCCCTATGTCTATGTCATGCCCGAGTCACTAATGGCCCGTGTCTTTCTTATTTGCAGGAAGTAGGTAACACAACGCTGCCCTCCATCTGACCATGGTATTGTAAATACCTTCCCCCATTTCTAGGGTCCTGCCAAATCAGCAATTTTTAGCCCCCAAGAGAACTGGGCAGTTGCTTCTCATGTTTTATGAGCTTTTCCCAGGCATTATTAATAGAGAGTAATTTTGCCACTTTCTATTCCTTGTTCAACCCCTCTCAAATCACCAGCCCTCCTAGAATGATCTAATAATCTGAACCAGAAAAACAACTTAGTTTCACCTGTGAATTTTAATTGCTATTCTCTACTCCAGTAAAAAGATCTCTCCTGTCCAATAAAATATGAAAAGAAGATACAAGAACAGCCATGTCCATATGTCCTCCGCTGGCTGGGCAGACAGGATTGCTTCTTGATCTCTATTCTCATGATGCCGGCACTATTGCATTTGGAGGTATGTGGCTCTGAGCGTAGGGCCTTGAGATCCATAGTTCAGCCTACAACCTTCAAATCTCCAAATTAATGTTCTCTGTGCTAAGTGCCCCAATGGTGATGTAATAATACTCTTAACGTAGAATGATGAACGATTCTAAAAAGCATAATGTCTACCTTTTTCTTTGGGGAGAGGGTAGAAACAACCAGTGACAGGAGAGTAGGCATCACATCAGCTTCTGTGTTTCATCTGCAAGTCGAACTAGTTAAACCTGCATTCCCCTTCACACTTGAGAACGCTGGCGAACTGTCATTCTATGTGTACACCGATGTGGGACAAGCTTCGACTCAGATTCTGGGACCTGACTCTGAGCCTTTAGCTTTACCCCTTTTTAGCCATGTGAAGGGATACTATCCCTTAACACCACTGAGTCTCGATTTCTTTGCCTGTAATCTGAGATATTTACCTTACAGCCTTGTCTGGAAGATTAAATGACCTGGAACATGACCAAGCCCTGGGTGAATATTGATTTTAAGAAGCTGGCCGGTGTTGTTAAGAAAGCATAGCTTTTGGGGCGCCTGGGTGGCTCAGTCGGTTAAGCGTTCATCTCTTGATTTTGGCTCAGGTCATGATCTCAGGGTCGTGAGTTCGAGCCCTGCGTGGGGCTCCATGCTCAGCATGGAGTCTGCTTGTCCCTCTTTCTCTGTTCCTCCCCCCGCACTTGCTCCCTCCCCCTCTCTCTCTTTTGCTCAAATAAATAAATAAAATCTTAAAAAAAAAAAAAACCAAGGCCTTTGAAAGTCAAATGGGGATGGATCCAACCCCTACTACTCACGAGCTGTGTGGCCTTCCACAGGAAGCCAAACTTCCTTGAGCCTATGCCATTGACCCATGAACAATGTGGGGGTCAGGGGCACTGACCTCCCCTCCCAGGCAGCAAATCCATGTAAAGTTTTGACTTTCCCAAAGCAAATTTCTGGGAGCCTCCTGTTGACAGGAAGCCTTACATGTAACATATCGTTTGTGTTGCATATATTATATAATGTATTCTTAGGATAAAGTAAGCTAGAGAAAAGAAAATCATACGTAAGAGGAAAATATATTTACAGTACCCTACTGTATTTTAAAGAGTCCATGTATAAGTGGACCCACATAATGCAAACCCATGCCGTTCAAGGGTCAACTCTAATTTGACCCCTACGGCATCTGTATGGGGATTAAATAAATAATGCATAAAAGAATACACTACGAATGCAAATTCTGCACACACATAAATGGGAAAATACACATATGGTGCTGTAGTGACTGGAGTTGGTTAAGCACCTGGGACAGACTGCCCAGGCCTTATTCCTGACACCGTCATTTACGAACGTGTGACATCACCTCTTTTGTAATTGCTTATCTTCTTCTCTGTCACCCACAAGTGTGGGAATTAAAGCTGGAGAGACTGTATTCGCACTGCCTGTGCATCTCTTTAGTGGCTTATCTGCCATGTGGAGGGGCTCAGAAAAGGTCTGTTGAATAAACACATACGTGATGGTTTTAATCTGCTATCCCTTTCATACTGTAATACCTCATAGGTATCACTTTGGTTTGTAAAGGTGGCCATCAGTTGGAATTGGTAGGGCTGTGGCCAGTTCAGGTGGCGTGTCTGAAACCCACAAGGCTACTTGCTTCCTGTCTCCCCAGGCCTCCAAATTCAAGTTCCTTCGTTGGTAGGTTCTGATCCAAAGCCAGAAATTCAGTGGGAAAGTAGAACGTTTTTGAAAGTAATACCTCCCCTTGATCTACCTGGATGATTGCCTTCTAACACCCTGAGACATCTTTTGTTTGCCAGATGGCTCTGATGATGATGCTCCAAGTGCCTGTGGAATATGACTTGGATGCTCCTTGAGGGTAGGGATTTGGCATTTTGCAGGTGCTCAAGATGTGTTGATTCTGAAATTAAATGGGGTTCTTTTCAGTTCCCAGGCCCCAGAGTCTTCCTGTGCTTCTGCCGCACGGCACTTAATCCACACCCTGTGGTATTAAAGTATTTTCAAATAAATCAAAATAGTGTCACCTTCTTAGGCATGTCTTTGCTTCATCTGTTTGGAACAGCACGTGGCATCCCGTTGCAGCTTGCTGTTCGATCCCAGGGTGCATTTCAAATTCTCATTGCTTATTCTGTGACAGCCTTCCACTCCAGCAGGTCTCTCTGCCGCCATCTTTGGTCCCCTCTGGCCTCTTGACTCTTCCCCCCCAAACCTTGCAAAACCCCACCCACTGGCACCAATTTGTTCTCCCAGTACCTCAGTCCACTTGTCTCCCGGGTCCTTTCTGGTTGAACTAAATCTACAACCATTGTCTGTACAGTCTTCATTTTTCCAAGCAGCCATTAGAAGTCACCACAGCTCCTGCTACACTTCAGGCACGCGTCCCAGAGGTAGCCCAGGCACAACATCAATCTTCGATGCCACCTGGCTCCCTGATAAGCTTTTGTTTGATATGTGGCTGGATTGTCAGGAGCTTCCCTTCCTCTCTTCCCACTCCCTCACCCTGAGAGAGCTTTTCTGAATATGACAACCATCTAAAGACAAATTATCTCCTCACAAAGTTAATTTCTGTTTCTCAGCAGGGAGCCCCTGGTTCCCGCTGGGTTTGCAAGTGCTGCTGTTTGGTTAATGGATGAGCAGCTCTTGGGTCCGGTACCACGCTGAAACTGCTGCCGCGCCTGCCTTCCCACTTACTCTAATTTTCTACTTGCAGCTGGCGTTAGGAGACCTAAATGGGTTTATTCACAGGGTAGTGGCTTCCAGTCATTAGCACTGGGAGGAAATCAGATTGAAGTCAAGGACCAGAGAGCTGCTTTCGTGCCATCCTTGATCAGTTAGGACAGTTTGCTGGGGTTTTATTTTTTAAGAGAGTGAAGTCACAAAATCCTTCTAGAAACAAAACAAATGACCTACCAATAGAGGTTCCTCCCGGAGCTTTAAGAGTTGAGAAAGCAGGGAATTCGTGTGTGTGTGTGTGTGTGTGTGTGTGTGTGTGTTCAATGTACTGGATTCTGAAGCTGAAAGGAGGCACAGACTGGAAAAGGCACTGGGCGCTCTGAAGTGAAGCTGTCGTCGTTTTGCATGCTGGAGCTTTTTAAAATGCAGGAAATTCTGTAACAAGTAGTAGTACCGTCATCTAGAAAGCAGAGCCAGAAGCGATCTGGAAATTCCTTAGAACCTATCCAGAACGCTTCTGGGAAGTTAGAAAATGGCTCCTTTTAGAGATCAAACAAGGTCAGATATTGGCAATTTCTCATAGTCCAGGCTATACTCTGCTGGCTTTTTAGATACAATTCTGAAGGCCAGCCGCCCCGTAGATATGTTTTCCCCTTTGAAAAACTGCAAAGCGTGCAGGCCAGTGCCCATATGTCCTTGAGAGGCGCCCAGCTCGAAGCTGTGAACGGCGCGAGTCAGAAATGGGCCTCGGCGTTGCAGAGCTGGGAACAGCTGGTCGCGCAGCCCGGCTGGCCTCGGCCAGCTCACGTCTCCTCGCTCGGCCTCGTTTTCCACAGTGCTTCTGCGAGCTGCAGTCAAGCTAACGGAGCAGAAGAAACCATCAACTAGAATTTCTGAAAGAAAGGAAGCCAGCCAGCAATTCCTCCTTCCTCAAAAGTGCCACTTACAATGAAAAACTTTGGGGTCTCCGGGGAGGTGTTTGGCCATTTGCGAGAGGGAAGAAAGAAGCCAAATTAAAAGCAAAACTCATCCCCTCTCCCCTCCACTCCCACCCCCCCCCCATATAGCTGCCATGTGACTTTGGGCAAATATCTTGATGTCTAATTGTTTTGGTTTCGCACTAAGGAAAATAATATTTCAGAAAAATGTTGGCAAATTGAAGAAAGTCAAATAGTACAGTGTCTAGGATACAGTCAAGGCACAGAAATGCTTAATGGATGTTGTTGCTCTTTTTCCTCTTTATTTCCGAGTTTTAGGCACGAAATTTAAATTGTTTAGGGCCTAAGGGACTCGCCTGGTTGTGGCTGAGTCCACGGAGCATCAGCCTCTTGATTTCAGCTCAGGTCGTGATCTCAGGGTCGTGAGATCGAGTTCCACATCAGGCTTCATGCTGGGCACGTGCTCTTTCTGTCCATCTCAAAAAAAAAAAAAAAAAAATCAGTAGTCCTGAAAGAATACTAATACTCATCATCTAGAAAACAGAGCCAGAAGTGATCTGGAAATTCCTTAGAATCTATCCAGAACGCTAGACAGCACTTAAACTTTTTTTTTTAATATTTTATTTATTTATTTGACAGAGAGATCACAAGTAGGCAGAGAGGCAGGCAGAGAGAGAGGAGAAAGCAGGCCCTCTGCTGAGCAGAGAGGTCCGACGTGGGGCTCGATTCCAGGACCCTGGGATCATGACCCCAGCTGAAGGCAGAGGTTTTAACCCACTGAGCCACCCAGGTGCCCCAAGCACTTAAACTTTTAAAGAGCCTCAACGTACGTGTAATTTCATCATTGACCTAAATGCACTGTATGCAAGCCATACATGGTATCAACTTGTACATTTTTTTTCTCTTATGTATCACTAGAAATAATTCAGGGACCTCAGCCAAACTCAGCAAGTCCCTGATATGTGGAGAGCATTCTTTTATGTTCTTATTCCTTCTCTTTTCTCTATGGGGATGCCCCTCCACCCACCTTCAAATACCTAAATATTACTAGCTCAACTGTCACATCTCTCATAAGGCAATGGTTATTTCAAGAAATAAATAATAATCAATAGCTAACTATGTGTAGGTGCTCGGAGGTACACAGAAATGACTAAGACTGGGTTTTGCTTTCAAGAAATTCAAATTTTAACACAGGTATCTGAAAAATACATCTAGATCATGAATCCGCTCTCATTCACCAAAATATTCATAGTACTTTGTGCACACTTGGCTTTTGCACACTTGGCTGTTGGAGAGGATAGAGATGTCCTTTGATTTTTACTGCCTCTAAGTGGGGGTTGATTAAGAAAATAAGTGCCAGAAGTTGATGAGTATAAGCAAAATTGAAAGCTGCCAAGTTTCATAAATAGTGGCCCTCATGAAGTTGGGTACCAGAGCCCATATGCTTTACCCACAGACCCTTAGTCAAAGCCTATTCTGGACAAGTATGTCTGATTTTCTGGTTCCCAATATTTTAAGCAACAAATTAGCAGTTGCAGAAATTGACAACAATGAATCTACTGCTACTTTTTATTCAAAGCACTGAGGTTTCATAGCTGCTGCTCTCTATAAGAAAAGCTATATAAAATCATAAAATAACATGCTGGTCTGGAGCCGTTTAAGTGGCTACAGACTTTTCTTCCTGGTATGATAGTCTTTAAAGACATGGTTTATTGCTAAATAGAAAGGTTGATGTTAATGATGGTGAGTTGTTAATTTGTAATGAGTCGTTACATAGATTCTGCTCCAGTAGGCAGGAATGCAACATAGTAATTCCACAGCTCTACACGTGATGCTGTGTTCGCCACGAGTACGGCTACCGTCTGTCACCACACGGTGATATCACAAAATCACTGACTGTACTCCCGATGCTGGGCCTTCTGTCCCCATGACTGACTCATTCCACACCTGGAAGCCTTTAAGTAACCACTCCTTCACCCATTTTGCCCATCTTCCAACCTCCCTCCCCTCTGGCAACCACCAGTTGTCTGTGTTTATGGATCTGTTTCTGCTTTTCGTTTGTTTTTTGTTTTGTTTTGTTGTGGGGGGGGTGCTTTTTAGATTCCACATTTGAGTGAATCATACGGTATTTGTCTTTCTCTGACTTAATTCACTGAGCATAACACCCCTTCGGTTCATCCATGTTGTCGCAAATGTCAAAACCTCCTGAATTCCACATTATTATTTTTATCAGGATTTAAGCTTTGGATGTTGTATCTAAATCACAAACCAAAATTTATGTAGATTTTCCCCTACTTTTTTAATTTAAACTCAGTTAACCCATATATAGTAACGTCATTAGTTTCAGACGTAGAGTTCAGTAATTCATCAGTTGTGTGTAGCACTCAGTGCTCATCACATCACGTTCCCTCCTTGATGCCCATCACCCAACTATCCCATCCCTCCACCCAACTCCTCTCCAGCAACCCTCATTTTGTTTCTGATAGTTAGGAGTCTCTCATGGGTTGTCTCCCTCTCTGAGTACTCTGTGGCTCAGTCGGTTAAGCGTCTGCCTTCGGCTCAGGTCATGATCCTAGGGTCTTGGGATCAAGCCCCACGTAGGGCTCCCTGCTCAGCAGGAGCCTGTTTCTCCCTTATGTTTTTAATTAGACTTTATAGCTTTGCATTTACATTTAAGTATATGAACTATTTTAAATGAATTTATGTTTTAGGTGAACGTTTGTGTCTTTATTCACTTTTTTCTGTATTCGAATATATTAGAAAAATCAGAGATGGGAGTGTAAGAAATTATATAACATATATGGCTATACTGGACTTTTGTTTCACTAAATATTATTTTGAAATCAGCAAAACACCTATTAGGAATTGGGATTTTATTTGAGAAATCCTAGTCCAAAACATGAAAGTGATTCGTGAAGAATTATTGTGCATATAAAATGGCAGTAACAGGGGCCCCTGAGTGGCACAGCTAAGGGTCCGACTCTTGATTTCAGCTCAGGTCATGATCTCAGGGCCCTAAGCCCACACTGGGCTCCATGCTCACAGGGAGGTAGGGCAGAGTGGGGGTGTCTGCTTGGGATTCTCTCTCTGCCCCTCCCCCCATGCTTGCGTGCTCTCTCTCTGAAACAAAATAGCAGTAACAGTACTTTCTTCACAGGGCTGTGTAAGAATTAAGTAAATTAACATGTCAATTTCTAACTTGGCTATTACTATGCACACTGCCTAACACATGGCCAGCACTCAGGAGAAGCTTGGTGTTGACATCATCACCATCACTGACCTCATCCTTTTGAAGCACACAGACTTCGTTCTGCCTTGCCCAGAGACCTGGGTGGTAGATTTGCTTTTGGGGAGCTCCTTGAGGCAAAAGGAAGCTCTTAATCCTTTCCACGGAGAAACAAGATTTGGTTCTTTGTTTTTTTACAAGTGGGAGCAGGGAAGGAAAAGAATCTCTCTTGAGTCCTTCTCCACCCCCCCCCCACCCGCCCCCTGCATTCCCGTGGCAGACCATGATTTAGTGTCTCAGAAGATGATCCTGCCACATCCACTTAAATGTGATACATGGTATGATCTGTAGAGTAACAGTGGAAAATGCTAATCACTTACTTAAACCTCCTAAAGACTAATTTTTTAGAAGCCTCAGAGGTAGGTGTGTGCATTGAAAGACACCAGGTCCTCTCACCAGAACCCTGAGCAAATGTGTATTGATTAACTTAATTAAAGGAAGATGGTAGCGTGTGTACTGAGCGCTGTGAGTTATCTCACTATATGATTCCAAGGGATCTTTAAAGCATGTGTGCTAATGGCCTTTTCATTTAAACCAGCATGAATTTGAGGTCATTTCATCAATTCGGTAATCAAATCACCAGGAACACAGAAGGTAAAAAATAAGAAGGATTTGCTCTTGTGGGTAAATTATAATACTTTACATTGTCTTTTGTAATAATTCTAGATGGAGTTGGGTTCAAAGAGATCCTATTTTTCAGCTGTTAAAGGCAAGAGCTCTTTAGCTTTTCTTTATTCTTCTGATCTCACTTCCTGGCTTGGGCTGGGGTCATAGAACCATGAAGATTTGATTGGGCCATTTGTTTGGGAAATCTCCAATGTGAGTATCGTTAGGTCATTCTTGGACCAGGCTCCACAGAGAAGGATTTTCTGATCTGCTCTCTGGAGACCAGAGGCCTCCCTGCCAGCATCCAGGAAACCAAATGGGAAGAGGATGGGAGAGAGGGCTGGAGGTTCTCAGCCTCCATCTATGCATCGATATGCATAGATTCACTTAATTCTGCTGCTGTTGTCCCCCCCCCCCCTTAATTGTTTATCCTGTCTCCTAGTCCAGAGATCTGTTTTACAGAGAATAAACCTTCAGGTTTTTACCAGGGTGGAGAGACTGCCCTGTTTTCCGGTGGGGGAAGGGATTGGAGAAACTGACCACCTTCTTAACAGACTTTGAACTAATCCTTTTAGTAACCACCCTTTCCCTGTTACCCCCACATCCAGATGTGCCTAGGGCTGTCGGGAATTCACAGCCAAGATCGGTTTGCTTTTCAGCTTTCCACTTCCTGACCTAGGATTGCACTTTCTTGTGTCTGTTACAGCCAATGACCACTCTGATGGGCTTTCCAGCTTCCAGAGTTGTGTTCCCTTTGTCTTCTCCCCTCCTGTTCTTCTTAATCCTTATACGTTTTTCTCTTGGATAAAAATAATCTCTTTACTGTCGCTTCAGAGATCTGGGGAGCAAGAGAGAACAGATGTGTTTGTTAAATCTGTTTTCCTCACCCAAAAGTAAATTCTCCCCTATGTACGTCGTTCTCACTGCTGCTACCTGCGTCTTTAGTCAGAAGGTCCTGCCCTGCCTCTCCTCTCAGGTAACTGGAGGAATATGGAATACCTGTCCCCTTTCTTTTCTGCCTCCCCATATCATTAAGGTCCATCTCTTCTACCTACCTTCCCTGAAGGCCCCAACTCAGATGAAACTTGTCTATAAAACCTTCAGCCATGATGAAAAGCATTCGTTTATACCATGTGTGGATAGCTGAATTTCTGTGTGTACCTCTTTTATAGCCTCTCCAAGAAGACTAAAACCAGGCTGTAGTTTTCTAAGGCCCTGCCTGGCCTGAGAATTTGGAATTTAAGTTGCCAGCGGGAGAAGTGGAAAGAGCACAGGTTTGGAGTGGGATCAGTCTGAGGGCAGCTCTGGGCCCCACGACCTACTGTGTTATCTTGGACAGGACTTCAGCTTTTCTGAAGCTCCCTATCTTCTCTGTCAGATGAGTTTTGTGAGGACTAAGTGAGAGGACACGTGTTGCCCTGCTTAGCATAATCTGGGGCACAGAGAAGGTATTTAATGAAGCTTGGTTTCCCCCACCCCCCACTTCTGCATTTATGTCTCCTTAGCACAGTAGGAGACGCTGGTAGTAAATGCTCAAGAACAGTCACTGAGCGATTGTTCTGGAAAAAAGAAGATGATAAAGGTTAGACATTCTTCTTCATTAGACATTACACTTTTTTGTATCCAAGTTGTACCACATCAACCAGAGTTTTATGGCAGGAAATCCTTACCGCTCAAGCAAGGGAGAGCCAGGGGAGCAGGAACACAATATTCAATAAAACCAGAAGGACCTCAATCTCAGTATTGGCTTTACCAAAGCTGTCCTGAGGCTTACAGCTGGGCTTCCTCTTTGCAATTATAAAAGTGAGAACTACGTTAACTAACTTCCAATTCAATCCACACTCCGCCCCTTGGGATCTGGAAGCTAGCTGATTTTTTGACCCGAGGTGCTCTGCTCTGTAGGGTTGCCAGTTATAATTATATGTTCAGGTGTCAATTAGCAAAATAGCCCATTATTTGGCAGTTTGGAGTAATGAGATGAATCTCGCACTAATCTTTGAATTCAGCAAGCATTTGATAAGTGCCATGTACATAAAAATTCTGTATCGTGCACACCCAGTAAGGTGGTAGGAAGAGCTGGAGGTCGGACATTTTAAATGTGCCTTCCTTTGTGAGATCATGAATTCTCAAGTATTACTAGAATCTTGAGCAATAAAGAAAAAGGCAGAAAGTTTTCCATGAAAAAGTAGTTCTCGGTCATATGCACACAGCGTCCCTTTGTATTCAAGTGACAAGAATTTCAAAGACAGTTACCTCGTGGAACAGATATAATGGAAATTCATTTAGTAAAAAATACATGTACTGAGTATGATTGTGCTTGACTCCGGGGAAGCCTTGCTGAGTGAGACAGACTGGCTTTCCCCAAAGATTGCCAGTTCCCTGTGATAGTTGAGCTTTTCTTCTTTCTGTGTGGTTCAGAGCTTTGCGTGCACATTTTTCTCTGTGCCACATCTAGGTGTGCGTACAAACAATATTTCTTGAATTCCTGGTCTTACGTTCTTTTTGCCCAGTTTATCGTTATTGTTCACCTAAAGCTTGCCGGTTCATGAGGTGTCCTCTGTCTCCTGCTTGACCTCTTCCCATATCCAGAAACAAAGATTCAACGTAGAACAGAGAATGAAGATGCAAAGCCTTGCTTGGGGAGCATGAGGATGGTTGGCCCCATTCTGCAGAGTTCTCTGGTTTGCCACTCGTGGTCTGTAGCATCCTCAAGAACACAGACTCGCGCCTCTGAACTTACCTTCTTAAACTCTCTTTTTCATCCTTGACCTTGACCTCTTTCTTTGTTCCTCAGATTAGATTTAGGTATTCTGTTTTTCCTAAGCTCTGTCATATTTGTTTGTCTCCCTCTCCCTGCATTTATGTTCTCATTGTGGCGAATCTGGGACTTGATGAGGTTCAAGTCTCCAGACCCCTGTCCATCCACTTATCTGAGAGTAGATGTATTCAGTGAGTCACCTCCGTTGGTTTGTGGCTGCTGGCTCCTACAGGCTTCTAAAAGCTGGTTGTGAAATTTTCAGAAATTTTGTTATTTTAGACATTATTACAAGGTAAGTCTAGGGGCGCCTGGGTGGCTCAGTTGGTTAAGCGTCTGCCTTTGGCTCAGGTCATGATCTCAGGGTCCTGGGATCAAGACCCACATCAGGCTCCCTCCTCGGCGGGAGGCCTGCTTCTCCCTCTCCCACTCCCCCTGCTTGTGTTCCCTCTCTCACTGTGTCTCTCTCTGTCAGATAAATAAATACAATCTTAAAAAAAAAGTAAGCTCTAAAATCCTAAAAACAAAGGGAATAAATACTCAAACTCATCACTTCTTGATTCTTTTACCACATTTTACTACTGTCTCTTGGGTTTTTGTATCTATTGAGCTAATGCCAGAAATACTTACTATTCTGGGTGTTGCTGGGCATCTCTCCCCAGCTCGAAGGTCAGTGACATCACATTGGTAGTGAAATGGTCCATGCTGGGAATGTATACACATGGAAACCAGCAAACGCTACTGATCGGGACTCCCTCATCTCCCGGGAGAGCCAGTGGCTAAACATTTCCTAGCACATTGCCAGTCACCCGAGTCTCTTCCACTGCTGCCAATAGTACCGTCACTGATGACCTTCAACTGCATGAATGACCATTTATCTTCAAGGTCATAGAACTCTTCCTCCAGTATGGCCATGTCTGCCTTTCATTTCCCTGCCCAGAGCCCTCGAGAACGCCAAGCCCAGATTTTTACGGTAGATCCATGGCTACTCCTAGGTTGCCCTTCCCTCCTCCTGCTCATTCTCAGTGAATCAGTCATGAATTCTCTCTTTGTCTCCCCCTCCATATTTTCTCCCTCCCCCTTCCCTCTCCTTCCTTCTTTTCCTTATTCTTCTTGAAAGCAAGGACTCTGGAGCCAGACTGACTGGCTTTTCCTCAGACCGCACCATTTACTATGTAGTGTGTCACCTCGGGTTTTTCCTGAGCTTTGTCTGCCTCAGTTTTGCCATCTGGCAAGTGGGAGATAATTGTATCTACCTCATAAGTAAATGAGTTAACAATTTAAGAGCACCTAGAATAAAGTGTGCCATACAGTAGGCAACCCATGCATACTTATTTACAAAAATCTACACCTCCAGCGGTTACCCAGCTCTTACCTGCAGCCTCACTGTGTGGTAGAGAGTTGAAGTTCTCTAATCTAGAATAGCAAAAGAAACACATGAGAATAAGGAAGAGAAGGCCTGGCTTTGGGGTGGTGATGCAGGAACAGTAGCTCTAGGGGACTGAGAAAAGGGTTAACAAAATAAACCAGAGGAAGAGTCGAGAGCAGAAAGGGAGACAACAACAACAACAACAACAAATTTCCAAATAATCTGCAAAGATTCAAATATATGTAATATTAACCTTTCTCTTTTATTGCAAATATATGTAATTGGAAAATAAAGGGATACTTTAGAAATACATTAAAAAGTCACATTTTGACTGAAGCAATGAAGCCAATTTGGATCATCATTCTAGGCAGAAATGTAGTTGTCACACACTGAAGGTACTTAGGCTAAATCAGATTTGTATTGAGCAAGAGCCATGGAGACCAAGTGAGAGATGTCTGCCCGTGTCTATGAAAAACGCAAGCCCAGGAGCCTCAGGACCCATTTGTCTGACCATCTGGAAATCTCTAGTGATCTAAGCACTTAATTTTACCCTCATTTCTAGAACAAAAGGGAAACAATACAAGAAGAAAATGGGCAGCAGGGACATTCTACTTTTCATTTAAAAAAAAAATCATAGTGATAAAAGGAGCAGAGAGTTTAAAAGAAAAAAATGAGAAACCATTAAGATGAATTGAATGCTCTGTCTGTATTTTGCAGTAGGCTCTATTGTTTCCACTTACATGGGAACTGTGGTAATTTTATGAATCATTAGAGTTTTCTTTCCAAATTGTATCCACATGCTCTTACAGTGCCTTCTAAGTTACCCACAGGAAGAGACTTTGAACAATTTTATTATTCCATTTAATACTTTTGAGTTTTATATTAATTTTGTGTTTTAAACAAATTTATACTTAAGATCCAAAGATAACATTGTGACAGCTGAATCTTTGTGTACTTAATTTCTCTTGCTTTTAAAAACATGTGAACCTGTCTCATGTTCTTATCCCTGGTCTAATAAGAGACTCTAGAATGAATATGAAGTCCCAGTTTGGTGGAATGATGACTTCCCACTTAAAATCAAAACCCTTCCCGCCCCACCCCAAGGCTGAGCACAGTCACAACCGTTGAACATTGTCCGTTGGCATTTGTGCCTCAGTAGGCATAGTGATCTGGAAAGTGTCCTCTGCTAGTGATTCCTAACCCCGCCATCCTAGCGCAGTGGTCCCCAGTCCAGTCCAACCTGGGCCAGCCAGTCTAAAATAGGATGCACAGGAAATGGGAAAACTAGGGTCAGAGTGTGTGTGCATGTGTGTGTGTGTGTGTGTGTTTTCCAGTTTACTTTCTTAGAAAGGACTTTTTTCTGATATTTTCCTCCATTTTCTTAGTGTTAGAGTACTCATGCTTTAATCATACTTTTATAAAGACAGTGGTATTGTAAGTGATCTGTTTTTATTTTGTTTTATTTTAAGCACCATAACTTGGCAAAATAGTTGGATCTATGTTGGTTCATTTATTTTTCCTGGTTGGTGAAACCTTAAAGTTGGGAAATTATTGTACATGTGTTGGCTGTATCCTTCCCAGTGGCGTGGGTGTTTGCTGTGTGAAGAGATTGTCTTAGAAGGAAATACATCAAAGCTTCCATATTCTGATTTTTTTAACCACTAACCATTCTTGGATTCAGGAGCAAAGCTGCTTCCCTGGGCAGCACGTGGATGGTTCTCTTGCCATTCCATTTGCATAGACTTTGGTGGGATGCCCTTGAGTTTGGTTTATCAGGATCCATTGTGGTAATTTCTGATCTCATGTAGGCCTCTCTCTTCCTCAGTAGTGTGCTTTGGTAATGAAAATCCAGGAAGGGTAAACGCGAATGACTCATCTCTTAAACTTGGGAGAATGGGTTAAAGGTGAAGTTTTTGGGCCAGCTGGAGATGTGGTTCACACAGACTATTACATTCCTTGGGAACGAAGAAAGGAAGACTAACTTGTTCAGTGTCTCAAAGGTAGTCTTTTTTTTTTTTTTTTTTTAAGATTTTACTTTCTTTCTTTGACAGAGATCACAAGTAGGCAGAGAGGCAAGCAGAGAGAGAGGAGGAAGCAGGCTCCCTGCTGAGCAGAGAGCCCGATGCGGGGCTCGATCCCAGGACCCTGAGATCATGACCTGAGCCGAAGGCAGAGGCTTTAACCCACTGAGCCACCCAGGCGCCCCTCAAAGTTAGTCTTAAAACCATATTCTGAGTCCTGGGTCCTAGTCACTTAACTTTTGCCCAGTGGCGCATACTGGTTTCCTCAAAGTACAGGGATCATATGGAGCCATTCACTTTATTCCTAGAAGGGGCTGGAATGCTGGGTTTGCAACAGCCCATTTTATCAAAAACAAGACCTACTTTTTGACTCAATCTCACAAAACAAACTGAGGGTTGCTGTGGGGAGGGGGATCGGGAGAGGGGGGTGGGGTAATGGACATTGGGGAGGGTATGTGCTATGGTTAGTGCTGTGAAGTGTGTAAACCTGGCGATTCACAGACATGTACCCCTGGGGATAAAAATACATTATATGTTTATAAAAAATAAAAAAAAATTAAAAAAAAGAAATGATTTCAACAACATCAAAAAAAAAAAAACACAAGACCTACTTTTAAAAAATGTATGCGCTCTTCACAAATTTTGTCATCTCTCCCTATATGAGGCATATCTGAGTTGTAGCTCTACCCTTGAACAAATTTTCCCTTGTGTGTACACGCTTGCACGAACACTGTCTCCCTCAAACAGTTCCATATGTTCTATTTTCCTGGAAGCCAAGCTCCTTGCTCACTCTTCTCCTAAGGGGGCTCCAGATCTCACCTCTGAGTTCCATGAGTAACTGAGGCTGAAACAATGTGTAGGGGAACTTGTCAGCATAATTGATTGTTGGATGGAATGAGCCACCAAAGACAGGTGAGCCCGCACGGAGTGGGACAAATGTGTGTGTAGTACGCGACTCCCACTGGGTCCGGCTGGACTTCCTCCTCTGACACGTTGATTTACATATCCAAGACTCTTCCCTGATGACTCCTGCCTCCTGTTGAAGAGACCCCGCCTTTGCCGGCAGAAAAGAAGAAATATAAAGGTCCTGCTCTGTGAATTTTCAGCTTCCTTTGTTTGTTGGCACTAACTGGAGTGGCGAAGGATGTGAAATCTTTAAAAGGACAAAATAATCACAGAAAATGCTTGAAGGATACTACTACCTCAAGAGAAGGGTTTCTGTGAATACAGCCACTTTGTGGCATGACAGAAATGAGTCAGAGTGGAACAAGAATGTGAGAACTATAAAGAAATGCAAACACTTAAGGCCACCTTTGGTGGCAGCTTGATGTTCTAGAGTTCTTTAAAAACCTCTTCCTAAGTGTTATACTTGTTCCTTGAAACTGCTTTTAAGTGTTAGACTTGCTAAAAAATGGGGATGATAATGACTGCTCTACTTTCTCACAATCTGTTGGGATATTGATTGAGATATTTGTGAAGTACTCTGTGTTCTCAGGAAGAAGGGTGTTAAAAATCGCTATGGTGATGTTGTTAGCAGGGCATGGAAAATTATGCAAAAACATAATTTCAGAAAGATAACTTTCAAATAGTTTGGATTATTAGCCTGAGCCTGTATGGCAGTCTTAGGTCCGTAGTCCAGGGCTTTCGCACGAGATGGGCGTTCTGGGTGAACCAAAGAGTCCAGGTATCGGGAAAGTATGAAGAGAGAGCCTAGGTCCCTTGCTGCCTCAAAACTGTCACTGAAGAGTCTCTTGGCTGAGCTGCTGGCATTGGAGTGGCCTTGGCCTCCAGAAGGCCGGTCATACAGAATAGCCTGGTGACCAGCAAGAAAGTTCCATCTCCATTTCCTATCCCGACTCTGTCCTGTCTGCTTGCTGGGTTACTTCCCACCTCCCTCTCACCGACAGATGTCTCAGAGGAGCATCTCTGTCCCCTCACCACACACCGCCTTCACAGCTTCCCATAAATCTGGTTCTGGTTCCACCAGCTGTAGCACTGAGACCATCATCTGAAGGTCAGGGTGACATCTTTCCATAGTCAGTCCTTATTCACCTTGACCGGGCCGCACCTGGCTTCTTAGACTGCCTGGAAAGATTAACTCATCACTCACTGTTCTTCTTTTTAATAGAAGCAGCAAAAGGTTCAGGCTGTCTGGGTTGACATCCTGACATCCTACAGTCTCCTAGTTGCTTGTCCTTGGACAACTCTTTGATCTCTTAGTACTTCATTTTCTTCGGCTATAAAATAAAGATAATAATACCCATCTTATAGATAGTTAAATGGAATTTATAAGGAGTTAAATGAGATGATGCCCATAAAGCTCTTAGACTCTGTGTGACCCACTTTTTTATAATTGTTGTATTCCCAGATGCAGCATAGGGGTAGTGCCTGGCACACAGTAGGTGTTCAGTAAATATTGGATAGATTGACAGGTGGGTAGATGGGTAGATAGCTTGTTCTCACATTCGTGTTTATATTTTATAAATGCTGTTTATTTTTGCAGGTATATCCAAAATAAGAGAAAGGAAACAAGGGTACTTGAGTATTTTACCTTTATCAATCAAGTCACTAGGAGGTAGAATTTGGTTAACTTTAAATATATATATTTCATGTTAGTTCATCTATATTTGTTCTTTTTCATGCCTTTTTACTTTTATGCTGCTTCTTGCTATTAAGTTTTTCTTTGTATAAATTACCTTTCTTATTTTTTTAAAAGATTTTATTTATTTCTTTGACAGGGAGAGAGAGCACGAGCAGGAGGGGAGTGGCAGACAGAGGGAGAGGGAGAAGCAGGCTTCCCACTGAGCAGGGACCCCAATGGGAGGATCATGACTGGAACTGAAGGCAGACGCTTAACCGACTGAGCCACCCAGGCACCCCATAAATTACCTTTTTAAAGAAAACAGTTTGTGTTGGTTGGATTAAGGAAAAGAATGAAGGACGGTTGAGGGGTTTTTTGTTGTTTGTTTGTTTTTAAATATTTTATTTATTTGACAGAGGGAGATCACAAGTAGGCAGAGAGGCAAGCAGAGAGAGAGAGAGAGGAGGAAGCAGGCTCCTTAGCAGAGAGCCCAATTGGGACTTGATCCCAGGACCTTGAGATCATGACCTGAGCTGAAGGCAGAGGCTTAACCCGCTGAGCCACCCAGGTGCCCCACGGTTGAGGGTTTTTGTTTTGTTTTGTTTTAATGTGCATGTAATTAGATGTTAGCACATGGAATAATATGGGCCCTTTAAGCAGAAAGAGAGTAAAATTCCAGGGCACACAGCTGGGAGTCAGTCTAACATTGGAGAGTTTTCCTTCTCCAGTGAAGGATTTTGTGAGTGGTTTGTTTGTTCATAAAAATCAGAGGACTTTACACTACCCCTCTTCCTTGAAACTCTTCTTTCTTGGGTTTTTCCATGCTTTGTTTTCCTCACTTTTTTTTTTTTTGGTCTCTGTCCCTGTTCTTTCTTTTATTTCTCAGATCCTCTTCTCCCCCATCACTGCTGGCCAAGCCACCCCAGACTCCTGCTGGGGCCCCAGATGGTCAGCTGGCTGTCACGTCCTGCATCTCTCACTGCCGCGTGTCAGCCTCGTCCCCTCCATCTCGCACCACCTTCCCCAGGACTGAGCCCGGTGTGGGGCACTGGAGAGAGCATTGAGATGGGGGTCAAAAGGCCTGAATTCTTCATTTTTCCTTTCAGACTTCATTTCCTTTTTTTTCTTGCTGTTTTTAAGATTCTTTTCTGTTAATCTCACTGGTTTTCAGCAATTTGGTGATGATGTGTCTTGCTGTAGTCTTTGTCACCTTCCATTTGAGGTTTGCGGAGCTTCTTGGATCTGTGGGCATAAAGTTTTCGTCAGGTGCGGAAAATGTCCAGCCATTGTGTTTCTTTCCTGCCCTCTAAGTCCTTCGGGAATGTTAGTTACATATGTTAGCTTGCTTGATATTGTCCCACAGACACTTCACGGACTCTCTGTTTCATCGTTGTCACTTGTTCCCTCTGTGTTTTATTTTGGGTAGTTTCTATTGCTGTGTCTTCCATTTCTCCTGTCATGTTCACGTTTTGCTTTATGTTCTTGAACATAAGAACATATTTATCACGGTGGTTCTAACATCCTTGTCTACTAATTCTATCATCTGTGTCATTTCTGGGACTATTCTTCTGAACTATTTTCCTTTTCCTTATGTATTCTCCCATGTCTTTGCACGCCAGGCAGACTTCTGTTGAATGCTGGGCATGCTGATCTATTATTACTATTATTTACGATTTGGGGTGCTGGATTTTGTTGTAGCACTTTAAATATTATGGAGATTTGTTTTAGGACACGTTTTAGTGATAGAATTACATTGATCATTTCAAGATGTGCCTCCAGGCTTTGTGAGACATGCCCACGGCAACCTTTAGTCGAAGGCTAGTTTGCCCCCACTCCCCCTTCTACCTGAGGCACAGTCCCTTCCTGAGGACTCAATCCAACGCCGTGTCTATGAGGTGGCTCATCCACTCTAGCTAATGAGAGAACCATTCCTGGCCCTGTGTGAAGTCTGGGAATTCCACCTGGTTTTTTCAGGTAGTTCTTTGACCAGCATTTGTAATTCCTGCCCCACAGGCACAGATCAGTACTCAACCAAAGATTTGAGGGGACTCTGCTAAAGACTTCCAGAAAGATCTGGAACTCTCCCTCTCCCTTGGTTTTTCTGTACAAGTATTTCACCCCACAAAGGCCTCCTTCCCTTAACCTTCCCAAAGCTCCAGATTCTGTCTCCTCTACTCAGTATGAGTTCCAGGCTCCCTACAGGCACCCCCCCCCTTCCCTGCATGGTGGCCTGGAATCTCCAGCTGGGGCATTCACAGGGCTCACCTCATTCACTTTCTCCAGCGTCTGAGAACTAGTGCTTCCTGTGTTTCCTCTGGGTTTCTCATGTTTGAAGCAAGACTTCAAAGCTATTTCATACCAAAATACTTAGTATTACTCCTCAACAAAATAAGGCCATTTTCTTCATTATCACAATGATATTGTCACGGTTATGGGTGTGAGCAGTAAGTTCCTAATATCTTCTGATATCTAGAAATTTGAAATTTCCCACATTTTGCAAAAGTGTTCTTTACAATAAGTTTAGCCGAACTAGGATTCCATCTACGACTATAATTGTGACGTGGCTCTTTTAATCTAGAAGAGTTCTTTTCTTCCCCCAACACTGATGTGTTGAACAGAGCCAGCCACCTGTGCTCTGCACTAGCCCGTGTTCTGTATTCATCTCATAGCTTCCTATTTCCTCTTACTTGATATAGATCTAAAAGTGCGATTAGATTGAAGTTAAATGTGTCAGTAAGAATATATAATGGATGATGTTAGATTTCATGTTCTGTCACATACGCAGACCTTCCTAACATTAGTGATGTGAAGGTTGACCCTTGGGTGGGAATTGCAACCATCTTGTCCTTCTGCTATGTAGTTACGGTTTTCCTTGTGTGTCTGGAAAATAATCTCTGCAGTGTATTTTTGCCACTACAAAAAGTTCATTTTCCCTATCAACTTTCATCGATTTGTTTTAATGTAATGGATAATCTTTATCCAAATCAGTTGTTTTATTAGAGACTATAAAATGATTTTCCAATTCTATTATTCCCTACTTCCTAGTTTGCATTCTTCACTAAAGGAGAGCTTTCCCTATTTGGTAATCCTAAAATGGATATGGTTCCTACCAGAAAGACAGAGTAAATGAGTAATTCTTTCTCTTTATCAATTTTCAAAGAATCTGATTCAGTAGTCTCCTCAATCAAAGGGTGACAAATGAATTTTTTTCTGTCTCCCTATATTGATTTTTCTTTTTTCTTTTTTTCAATAAAAATCATCAACTATAATAATTGATTCCATTTGATGATCTAATCATCAACTTTGGCCAGAGGGAGCTCAGAGGCCTGGATTCTAAGTTTTGAAGTATCACAAGCCAACTGTGTAGCCTTGACAGGCCCTTTAATATTTGTTCTGGTTTTCCTTTTTAAAGCCAGAGAATTGGACTGTGGATAGTTACTTTCGGCTCTAGGCTTGGGATTCTGAGCTCCATCCACCACCTTATCCACTGCCCTGCTTCTGTCCCCACAGGAAAAAGGCCTCAGCCTCCCATCCAGGCCTTCCTCAGGCGGGCGCCCCCTGGCCAGTCAGTCCTTTCTCCTCCGGTTCCTCCACAGGAATCTCTCCTTCCAGCCTCCCTCGTCTCCTGTTTGCCACACAAGACCAGCTTTTCCCTGGTCTGAAATGCCTAGCTTCTCCCTCCCCATGTGTTCTGAACCTCATCCGTCTTCCAGATCCCAGTTCCGTTCTTCCCACCTTTTCACTGCTGTTCCCCTACAGTGTTTATTTGCTCTTAACTGGCATCTTCTCTTGGAATATCACTTGTTGCAAGAGCATTGCTTGGCACAAAAGAAGTACTACAGCTGCTAATGTTGTTGAACTTCTATGTCTTCTGTAGCACTGTGTATTTTGCTGAATAGCAATCTTAAGGTACTTGGTGTGTGTGTGTGTGTGTGTGTGTGTGTGTTGGGCTAGAGTCTTATAAGTATCAGTGTTCACCTTTTCATTGATATATCCACTCCCTGGGCACACAGTCATATTGATCTGAAGCATGTCAGGAAACAAGGATCATCCCTGGTATCTCACAGTCTAACTAAGCACAACTGTTGTATACTTTTTTCCCCCCTCTCCTGCTACATTGTTTTGCTTTGAATATGAAATCACAAGCCCCTAAATAAACCTCATAAAGAGCCAGCTGTGCTGATAAGATATGTTAGGCACAGATTTTATTCAAGCAGAGTGATCCTCTAGCCAAAATGTTAAGAAAATATTAGGAGTAGTTTACGTAACATACATTTTCCAAGGTATTGAGTGACAGGTAAATTTTATAATCACTTATGTGAATTCTCAAGAGATACAGTATTGCTGATTGCCCAAAGTTTGACCTCATATTCTTTGTTTAAGTCTATTTATGAACTATAATTCTCTTCAGCCTGCCAGAATGTGTTTCCCTGTTCGTTTTAGAAGTTTGTCTTTTCTCAAGAGTAGAACCTTTTGAAATTACCTTCCTGTAGTTGGAGTACATCATCTAATAATGAGTGACATCTGACAGGATTAGTTTGTTGCATTTTCTTGCTGGAGAGGGTAAAAGAGAGATATTCCAAACATGTAGGTACCAAGCACACATTTGTTATGCAAGGACCGCCAACATTTATCTCTGACTTCCGTCTTAGCCTTCCCGATCTAGACAGACAGACACACACACACACAGACACACACACACACACACACACACACACACACACACCCTTCATCACAGCACTTCCCTGAATCTCATGCTATTTCACATTCATGCTGCTCTTTCTACCTGAAGTGCTTTTTCCCCATTTTTGTCAATCTATAAGTCATTATCGATCTTTCAGAAATCAAGTCAAAGATAACTTCCTCTTTCCCACCACTCCCCTACAGCTACCCCAATGCAGTTAACTTCCCTTCTCTCTGCCTCTGCTGTACCAGGTACAGATGCCCAGGATACTAGCAACTATGAGACTTTATGGTCTTTATTTGTGAACTCATTGGTCTCCTCCTACTAATATCTAAAACCACTGGAGGGTGGAAACCTTATCTGATATGGCTTTTTATCTCCTGAAGTTATCTCTTTTTGTCTCCTCTTCATATTTGGGTCAGGGAAGATATTTACATAATAAATGTGTATCTCTTTAATAATTAAATAAAGTGTCTGCTCTATCCGCAGACAGTTTCTCATCCTTCCCAACAGTTGGCATCCCGTGGTCTATAATAGTGTCGCCAGCCATATTGCTACATCTTCACAGTTTGAACATAGCCCCTGAGTGAAAACCACGTTCTAGAATACTTACGCACGTACAGATGGTGCTGTCAGACAAGTTGTTGAAGGGCACCTATTCTTTTGTATAATAGTTGGACAGAATTGTGCACGACTGACATCTAACATGCCTGTATGTAACAACCAACCAGATGTCCCTCCCAGTCAGGCTCTCCCCCTCCCCTAGCAAAAGTCTATTCATCTGCGTTCTCCAGAGAAGTAGAACCAAAGGGGCAGGAGACAGATGTTCTAGGTGTTTTTAACAGGAGGGCCTAATGGAAGTTGGGAAGAGTTTTTCTACAGAAAGGAGGTTTTTAGCTGGGATCTGAAAGATAAGAGTACCCTAAGAAAGGAAGAAGGGAACAGAACATCGTAGGCTAGTGCACGGCCCTGAAATGGGAGCGAAAACTGAAGAAGCTCCAGGTAGGATCCCAGAGAGGCAAGGGGAGGTGGTAGCCGGTGAGGCTGGAGGAGTAGACAGAAGCCCAGTCATGAAGGGCTTTGCTGGTCTGAAGAATGCGGACCCTCGTGCACTCAAGAGCTTTAAGTTGGTGAGAGACATAATCAGACATCACTTTTAAACTTAGAAACTATAAACCACACAAACCTTAAGTGGGAAAAGAAAAATTTGTACGTATGTGTTTACTCGTGAAACAGCTGCTCAGTCAAGATGTTTCCAATACCTGGAAGGTTCTCGCCTTCTCCGTGAGGGCCCGTGTCCTCCAAGGGTGGCCACTGTTCTGACTTCTGCCACCAGAGATGACTTCTGCTTGTTTTTGAACTGCAATAAGAGCTGTCATGCAGTTGTCCCTCTTCGTGTCTTAATTCTTTCCTCAGCACACAGTCAGCGAGATCCACCTGCGTTGTCACAAGCAGTGGTGGCTCGGCCGTTTTCATTGCTCTGTAGTATTCCACTGTGTAGTGTGGAATTCCACTACACCACATGGCCTCTGCCCCTTCAGCTACTGATGCACACAACAGTCGCCTCTTTTTTTGCAACTGCTATCACTCCCGGTGTTCATGTCTTTTGATGGACTTAAGCACTCATTTCTGTAGGAGACAGAAGTCTTTAACAGATCCCTCTGCTTGTGAGGTGGGAGATGGTGGGGAAGAGAGGAGAAGGGCATTTTCTCAGGTGCCAGCTCCCTGGATGCCCAGACTTTTACCAGGCAGCTTATTAAAGGAGCAGACCCATTCAGAACATTTTAAACCTCACACAAATCAAAATACAGATTAAAAAATGAAAAGCAGACTCCCTTCTGGCTTGCAGCCCTGTTGTCATCACCATAAGGGTCATTGTTCACAGCTCTCACATGGACCTGATAATAATTAGAAGGATGGCATGGTATGACAAGCTTTACTGATTGGTAGTTGAATTTATGTCCCAAGAAACAGAAACATTATTGTCCTCATCTAACATTTGTGAAGTGCCCTCCCTCCATAATTGCTGGTGTGTGTGTGTGGGAGGGGTGATCGTTTGATGGTGTGTCTGAATTTGCTGTTTCCTCTCAAATGCTTCCTAAGAAGTGGTTTTCAAGAACCTTGGGTTCTCTGTAGCATCTCTGAACCATTCCTGTTCCAGGGACTAAAACAGCCCACATACAGAGATTACATTCTCCAAACTCAAGGTTGTTGTTGTTTTTAAGATTTTATTTATTTATTTGACAAAGAGAGACACAGTGAGAGAGGGAACACAAGCAGGGGGAGTGGGAGAGGGAGAAGGAGGCTCCCCGCCAAGCAAGGAGCTTGACGCGGGGCTCAATCCCAGGACCCTGGGACCATGACCTGGGCCAAAGGCAGACGCTTAACCAACTGAGCCACCCAGGCACCCCCAAACTCAAGGTTTTTGGTTTTGTTTTTCCTGACTTGTGAGTTTATTTATATTTCTTTAAACTTTAAAATTGGCACAGTTAGTTGTATGTATAATGGGTTGCCATTACAGAAAATGTTAGGTGAAATTCAGAATATTTTTGTAGAGAAATATAAAATTTGTACTCACAATAAATATTCAGCCGATAGAACTGTGGGAATTAAGATACAGTAATATAGTAATAAAGAGGCCGTGAGTCTGATTTCACCGCATACGTCTGGCTGTTAGCTCACTACTTTGCATCATAATCCTACTCTAAATCTGTCTTTTCACCATCCTGAATGTGCTGTGCATTTTCATTAATCAGCACTTCTTGAACACCTACAATATGCCAGATACTTTGCTCCGAGGTCGTAGAGATATGGAGGTGTAGTCATTGATTAAGGAAATCGATAGTCTAGCAGAAGAGACAGTCAAGTGGACCAGTGGGTGCCATACCCCATTGAGGGCTTGGACTAAATTGTGCCTAGGGTGTTCTGATAGCACTGACGAGGGGCATTTGAATCAGAGCAGGTAGCCTTTGAGCTGACTTTTCAAGAACGGCAGACGTGTGCTAGGAAGGGCATTCCAGTCCCAGAGATTAGGAAACTCAAAAGACACAGGGGCCAGAAGTAGCTTGATGCAGTCAAGGAATAACTAATAGCTTCTTATGGTTGGAGCACAGGGTCAGCATGCTTGGAGAAGCAAGAGAGAAGGTTAGAGAGATAGGTAGGGGCCAGAACTTAAAAGGCTGGGCATGTAGGAAAGGTGTGGACTGAGAAGGAGGCTCAGATTCTCACCGGGTTCCTAGCTGGACTCCCTGTGAGTCTTCAAGCATGTTGCTGGGCGTAGGGTCCTCATCAGTATGACCAGAGAACTGGGGAGTCATTCCCAAACCATGTTCTGGAAACACCATTCCAGATATGAAAAGATCTATGCTGTGCTGTGAAAAATGTTTTCTTAAATAATTAAGGGAAGATTGAATACCACATTTGCCTCTTTCAGATTCACAGTGACATTAGCATGGTAAAAGTTTCCAAAGTCGTCCAGTGAAGAAACCACTTCAATTTTCCTTAACTCAGCATTTTCCAAATTACTTGAACTTAGAGTCCATTTTCTCTAATATTACTATTAGTATCCTGCAGCAGAGCCCCATTTGGCAAACAATGGGCAAGGTCTTAAAGGCCCAATCATCTTCATTCATTTGTTAAATTTTTTTTAAAGCACAGAACCAAAGAGCTG
This sequence comes from Mellivora capensis, assembly GCA_004024625.1. NCBI lineage: Eukaryota > Metazoa > Chordata > Mammalia > Carnivora > Mustelidae > Mellivora > Mellivora capensis. The sequence goes on along the minus strand of PISX010002622.1, from coordinate 31,631 downwards.
GTCCTTATATACCCTCTCCCTATTTTAGTCCACTGGTGCATCTCTATAAGAAACTTTAGCTGTTTTTCATAGCAATGGATTTTTTATTGCATCTGCTATCCTGGGATTTTTTTTTTCCTTTTCTCATTTTTCATGTCATGCCCAGACTTATTACCTGGTAATAAGTTGCAAGAAATGAGAATTGAGTTGCTTCTAAACAAATATCAATCACTTGTGATATGTTTAGTAGAAATTCTAATGAATATAATCAGGGTTTTACTTATTATAAAGTCATTATATTCACCATTGGCAAATCCCAAAATTAATAACAAGTTAATACATCATTGGAGGTGCCAGAAAGATCAAATAAATAAAAACAGAATTGACCTTGTTAGAAATTTGATATTTTCAACACTTAACTGTCAGAGCCACTGATTTGGAAATTGTAATAAATTCTTGGAAAATGGGAACTTTTCCACCCCACCCTGTAAAATTACCCATCATTTGGCAAACTACAGTGTCATTTTCCTTGAAGAGAATATAGTGATTGATTACCCAGAGTGCTACCATGACAAGGTAAACCAACCAAATAGCTGGAAAATTGTGTGTAATCATATAGCATCTCATAGGCTTTTTGTCCATCACGATCATTAGAATTAAACTACGACCTTCTAATCATTCCCTGTAGGTACTGCCTATTTACCCCAAAACCCTTATCTCGGGGGGATGTTCCCAGGTGCTTGCATTTTCCCCTTCCCCTCTGACGTGGTCACAGGAATAAACACAGACCACCCTGAACCCACCCAGCGAGACTGAGGAGTGCAGAAATGCCGGTGTCTAGCATCCTGACATATGTGACATTCGAGAGGTTCACTTCTGTGTGCTAACATTATTAGTACTGTTTCCCTTATTAGTTGCATTGTCCTGAAGGTCCTGAGAAGTCGTCAACCAGTGGGGGAGGGGAAGGATGGGAGATGGACAAAAGGGAATGAAGAACACCAGTCTTGCTTCCGAGAAGTCGACCATCGAATCAGGGAGACCAAACACACCTGAGATGATCTGAGAGCAATTAGACATATTCCCCACCAGCCCGCCAAATGAATCCCGGACTGATGAAGGCCAGTTGAGGAGCCACCAAAGCATCCTTGGTTATTAAAAGACTAAAAAGAGTCGTAAGAAAGGAAGCGGTTACCCAAACCGGCCCGGAGTTAATTATCAGTAGCTTAATTGGAAATAGAACCAGGCCCTTTCTCTCAATAAACCCGAACAATTTCCCCGTGCTCCTCTTCCCTGCAGTGTCTTGGACTTTAAGGGGGTTTTGTTAGGATGGCTGACTCCACTCTGCTTTATTAATTGCTGTCCACGTGTTGTAGGATATCTTGTGTTCTGAATCGGGATGAGGATTTTAGATGCTTCTGAGCAGTGTGGGGACATGTAGCGAAGCCGAATCAATTCCTGTCACTCACACACAAACACAGAGGTGCGGGATCATGGATCAGGGCGAAGCTGCTCTGCTTTATTCTTAAAATCAATACAGAAAAGGAAGTTGAACTTGTGGGGATTCTTTGGAGACCATAATTTGGTTTCCTGTGAGGTTTAGCCTTACAGAATACAACCGTTCCTTCCTTTTCACCTTCTGATTATTTTACTTCGGGAGAGGGGAGGTCGTTGGGGGTCAGGACAGAAGATAAGAAGCCTCTGCAGCCACATAATCTTGAATAAGCACGCACGGGGAACTCATAACTCAAGCTGATCCTCCCCATTGTGTTGAGAAAAGCTGTCCAGTTGTAGCCATTCTTTGTATTTTTAGAAGAAAAAAAAAATGAACCAAGACCCTGTACCCCATAGTCTGCATTTAAGCAGAATAAAATGCCTTTGATTTCTGTTTTCTCCCCTACAGGTCACTGTCAGCATAGCAAAAAAAATTTTTTTTTAATGTTTACTTTTATGGCCGAGTCTACCATAGCTTCTGTAATTCTGTGTAAATAAACAAATCTTCAACAAACCAATTGTTGATCAAAGGCTTCCAGGGTGGAAGGAATGTGATTAATGCTAGGCATGTCATTAATATTTGCTCCACGGTAATTCTGCTCCTTCTGAAAGAGGCAGGTATTAATGGTTTCAACAACGCGGTCTTGTCTTCATCCAAGATTTCAAGTTGATTGAATATGCCTCTTTACAGATAGAACACCGACTGCCGCACAGTGCTATCAGTCTCTAGCTGCAAGATGGGCTTATTATTATTGTTTCCCTGGGATATTTCTCTAATTCCATTCTCAAAATATGTCCGAGTTCCTTTGGACACTGCTTCTGCAGCAGTGGAAACAGTAGGAAATGCTCTGATCTAACGAGGAAATGGTGGGGCTACAAGCAGGGAGACTCCAGGCTAGCTCCGAGGCAGAGGGGTGTAGTTAAAAAGGCGAAGCCTACAGCCCTTGGCTCTGCTGACTCCCTTCTCTAAGCCTGTTCTTTCATCTTTTTTAATTTTTTATTCTTTATTTTTTTAAAATTTTTCAGTGTTCCAAGATTTATTGTTTGCATATAACACGCAGTGCTCCATGCAATATGTGTCCTCCTTAATACCCATCACCGGGCTCACACATTCCCCTACCTCTCTTCCTCCTAAAATCCTGTTTGTTTCTCAAAGTCCACAGTCTCCCATGGTTCATCTCCCCCTCTGATTTTCCCCAATTCACTTTTCCTTTCCTTCTCCTAATGTCCTCCATGTTATTCCTTATGTTCCACAAATAAGTAAAACCACATGATAATTGACTTTCTCTGCTTGACTTATTTCACTCACCATAATCTCCTCCAGTCCCGTCCATGTTGATACAAAAGTTGGGTATTCATCCTTTCTGATGGAGGCATAATACTCCATTGTATGTATGGACCATATCTTCTTTATCCATTCATCTGTGAAGGGCATCTTGCCTCTTTCCACAGTTTGGCAATTGTGGCCATTGTTGCTATGAACATTGGGGTGCCTGTGGCCCTTCTTTTCATTACATCTGTATCTTTGGGGTAAATACCCAGCAGTGCAATTGCAGGGTCATAGGGTAGCTCCATTTTTACTTTTTTGAGGACTCTCCACACTGTTTTCCAAAGTGGCTGCACCAACTTGCTTTTCCTTCATCTTGAAACTGGAGACAATTATGGGACTCACCTGACAGGTAGGCATGTTGAGAGGATGAAATAAGCTGAGGTGTGTAAGCATGCCTAGCTCTGCACTTTGCACTTGTTAGTAACTTTTTTTAAAGATATTTATTTATTTGAGAAAGAGTGGGAGGAAAAGAGCACGAGCAGGGTGAGGGGCTAAGGAGGAAGCAGACACCCCACTGAGCAGGGAGCCTGACACAGGGCTTGATCTGGGACTCTAGGATCAAGACCTGACCCGAAGGCAGACGCTTAATGGACTGGGCCACCCAGGCGCCAACTCCCCCCTCCCCGCCCCCGCACTTTGCACCTGTAAGAACCCACTGTTCATTATTATGGTGATGAATGTGAGTCCCAAATAAGAGAACATATGCTGTGTATGTGAAAACATTCTACAAGCTGTAGGGCACAATACAAATGCTGGTTATTGTTCTGAATAGGTAGATGGTTTTTGAAACTTTTAAAACAGATCCTGGAGGGCATTTTTCTCTGAGCTGCCTTTCGTAGGTCCCTAATCTCAAAGTAGAGCATTGGACGCAATGACTCAGTCTCCAGCCAAACATGCATTTTCTTTCTTAAAAGCCGTAGCCTCATGGATCATCATCTCATGGATGCCAAGAATTTCATGAAATCAATCCGTAAACCCCTATCCTGTGTCTTTCCACAGAAAGTGCTTTCTCAGGCCTTTGGAAGACCAGCATCATGCAAGTTAATTATTTGGTTGTTTTTAATCGATATTTGTCAGTGTTGCCTCCTCTCAGGAAAGCTCGTGTCTTAAATGATGGCTCCTTGCAGTTGGCTCTCCTTGTCCTACACATGACTTGAATTAAAAAAAAAAAAAAAAAAGAGAGAAAACGACTCATGAATTTCTGTGTCCTCTCGCAGAGCACAATCATTGTGGAGAAGACCGTGCAGGACCTCATGAACCTGATGCACGACCTGAGCGCGTACTCAGATCAGTTCCTCAACATGGTGTGTGTGAAACTCCAGGAGTACAAGGACATCTGCACTGCGGCCTGCAGGTAGACCTTCGGCGGTGACCCTGACCAGTGTCCTGCTTGGGGATACTGTTTCTCCACCGTTCTAGGAAGGGACCAGTTTTGCGCTTGGCAATGGCATTGACAAGAGCACGTGCCTCCTAGATGCAAGTGTGGTCACGCCAGCGGAGGGAATGGGAGGGACCAAGGGACAGAGCCACTTAGGACTACTGCTGAATGGCAGAGACAAGGTGTCAGCCTGGACTTCCATGAAAACCTAGAATCGTTAAGATTTGTCTTTGGGGAGATGCCAGATCGTGGTCAGTCCATCTCATGATTCTGAAAGATCTTTAAAGGAAAGCAATTTGAAATTCTTGGGATCCCTTAATAATCTGCAATATAGTTGCTTTTTAGTTCTTAAAATGTGCTTCTCCAGATGCTTGATCTGTAGCCTTCCGACCACGATGACAGGACAGTTAGGCCTGTTTCCAGCATCCACAGAACTGAAACACCATTGTTATGAACTGGAAAACCTTTAGTTTTCCCTCTGATTTCTTTTCTCTGGGCTCAGAAATCTCACTGAGCTATGGAACAGATCCTAGCACTTCTGGTAAGAAGCTAATAATAGGAGCAAATTATGGTCTGCCTTACAAGACCTGAAACAATTAGGGAAGAAAAGAGTATATGATAAAACACTAAAATTTATGCGATCTATAATTAAGGAGAGGTAGGAAAGTACAGTAATCAGGGACTACTTGCACAAAACGGGACAAAAGAACAGAAGGAAGGAAAGATGAGAGAGAAGAAGAAGGGGAGACTGGAGTCAGAAAAGTTTTCACAGGTGAGATATGTGGATGTGTGCTGGCTTTAGAAAGACAGATGGGATGTAGGGAGGCGGACAGAATAAAGGACATCTCATGGAGAGGAGAAGGGAGTTGAGGGAAATTGGGGGGGAGATGAACCATGAGAGACTATGGACTCTGAAAAACAACCTGAGGGTTTTGAAGGGGTGGGGGGTGGGAGGTTGGGGGAGCCAGGTGGTGGGTATTGTGGAGGGCACGCATTGCATGGAGCACTGGGTGTGGTGTAAAACTATGAACTCTGTTACGCTGGAAAGAAATAAAAAAAAAAAAAAGAAAAAAAAAAGAAAGGACATCTCAGGGACACAGGGGAAGTACCAGCATCGTTGCCTGTTAGTTCGGCAAAATCATTACCTTCCTTGTGTAGGACCCAGTGCTGGACATGGTGCTTCTTAGTACATTCTGGCATCGCCTTTGCCAGAGATTTATTGAGCATTTACCAGGTCCGAGACAATGTGAGTATGTGAGGATAAAGTAGTCCGTCAGTCAGAGATTATAACGTGAATGAGTTTGCCTTCTTGGTAGAGAACAGAAAAGGAAATCGGAGGCCACTGTCCATGGTGTTAATTTGTGATAGAGAATATAAAAAAGGTAGACATGCTCTAGGAGGAAGAAACAAACGACTTGAGGACAGGAGCCCCTCCATGACAGGTAGGAAGTAGGCCTTGTGGAGAATGAGGAAGACTTAGACAGGATTTGGGCTAAAGAGCTGAAGGAAGGAACCAGAGCAATGTCAAGGAGGTGGGAAGAGTAGGGAAAGAAAGAACAAATGACGAATGTTTGGGTTTGGGAAAGGAAGGCTGAGCCAACATGGAGGCGCTTGAATACAGGCTCAGGGAACTTGGCCTTGTACAGTTAGGTAGTGGGGAACCACTGATAAAGAATAAATGGGAGTACCAGGCACAGACCTGTGCGTCAGGGAGACTTTTCTGAGCTTTGTGTGTGATGGACAGGAAAGACAAGAGTGTGGAAGAGGAGAGAGAGAAAGAGAGGCAACAAGTTTCTGAAGAGAAGAGTTTTTGAAGAGAAGCAAAAGAGATAGTGGGGAAGGGAAAAATCAAGAGACACCAGGAGGCAAATTTGTAGGACGTGGCCACTGGTTGGCTGTAGGGGGTAAGGAAATATATGAAGAAATAGTAGTTGAAATTAGCTTTATCTTTTCTGTGCTGTATTTATAGAGAATTTTTTTAAACTTGAATTCAAGATCTCACATTTACCCATTAACTTTAATGTTATTTTTAGCTCGTCATTTCAGTCTTCTGAGATATTTTTGAATCTTATTCTGTCATCAGAAAATCTTAGCTCTTCCCCAAATTCCTTGTCATTCTTGGTTTTATAAGCAATCTTTAGTTTCTTTATGTATGTCATTTGAAAAAAAAAAAAAAGTTCAACAGGACAAGGCTAAGTTGAGAATTTGGGGGCATACATCTCGAGACTTCTTTGAGATTCTCATTCCTACTTTACCCAGTATTTCAGGAGTTCCTGGGGTTTTCTAAATGTGAAATCAGACTATACCTCAAGAGCGGGCTCTGGAACCTACATCTGAATGCTGACTTTGCCACTTATTAGTTCCTATAACCTTGAACAACTAGTTACTCAGCCTCCCTGTGCCTTAATTTTCTCATCTGCAAGAAGGAATAATAATAGATCTCCCCTCATAGGGTTGTTTTGAAAATGTTAGTCTTCTCGAGCTGTTTTTAGCAAAATAGTAAATTTCCCCCAAAATGATTAGCTGTGATTCTGATGACAAAGATGACCCTTACCACCATTCATGATAGTACTTCCTGTATTTTATCATCTGCCCCCATAAGAGAATTGTTAGATTTCTTGCTGGTGTCCTTCCAGTCCTAACCTTTACAATGCAGCTCCCGCTCCCTCAGGTCTCCCCAGAGTGGGCACATACAGGTGTGCAAAACATGGTACGAAGTATCCTTCTACTTTCAGGACCCCTGCTCTGCAGAACCTTTGTTAAGAGCTCTCAATCATCTTTGAGAGCTTACAGATTACCCTTGGAAACCGGGACTCTTGACCTTGAGCTAGATTTACCATTACCTATGTCAAATCAATGAGTTCCCAAGTTAGAATAGGAACAAAGGCACGTGACTTGTGCGTTGAGAGGTCTTTCTGGCTCCGAGTGAGGACCACTTCCTAATTGTTCACAAACCATCTTGAATAATCTGTTCTAGAATTTTGCCTCTAACTCCAAACTCACCCGATTTCTGTCATATACTTGCTTTTCTTTTTATGAACATCTTTGCTCTTGGGCATTTTTCACTGTTTGCCAGGATACCTCTAAAATGATCGGGACTGGGTCTGTGATTCTTTGCTCTGAGTTATTTCTGGTGCCCCGAGGTCCTTGCCTAAATGTATTAAGCCTGTCAGGATATTCTTTAATTCCAGTAACCGTTGACACAGTTTGTTACCCCGTCCTTAAAGCAGCATACTGGTTTCTAGGATTTCATTCATTCGGCAGATGTTTCTTGAGTACTTGTAGAGTTTGTAGAGACAGTGATAAACCAAAAGACGAGATGCTGCTTTCATGAAGTTGACGTTCTGCTGGAGATGGAATAGAGAGGACAGACACTAAATAGAATGAGAGACACAAAGAATTTTAAAATAATAAGTACTGTGGGGGGGGTGGGGGGAATGCAATAGGGCAGACAGACTCTGGAGTGTAGGAGAAGGAGCCTGCCATTTTACATAAGGTGGTCCACAGGGCCACTCAAGCTGAGGTTCAAGAAGAGGCTCAAAGGAATTTGGGGAGTTAGCTGAAATATCTGGAAAGAAGTATCTGAAAGAAAGCAAAGGCCCTAAGGCAGAGATCTGCATGCCACTCTCCAGGAGCCGCCACTGGGAGGCCAGTGTGGTTGGCGTAAAGTGAGCAAAGAGGGTATGAGGAGGACGTCCCAAAGAGCACAGAGGGCCAGACCATGGAGGGCCTTGTAGGTCACAGTAGGGATGCTGAGTGAAACGGGGAGCCCCCTAGTCATGATCACCATGACCTACCCTGTACCGAGCATAAGCTGTATGGGGACAGGGATGGAAGCAAGGAGCGTGGTTAAGGGCTATCGTGGCAATCCAGGTAAGAGATGAAGACCGCTCATACTGATGGTAGCAGCAGGGATGGTGAGGACCGGTTGAGTTCTGAATATATTTGGAATTCCCTGCCTTAGTTAGAAGGTGTGAGGGGAAGAAAGGCGTCGAAGATGACGCCTAGGATTTTTGTTATTGGAGTGATGGAAATATGGAGTTGCCAGCTATGGAGATGGAAGACACCACAGGACAAGCAAGCGAGGACTTACAATTGGGGGGTCTCTGGGGCATCCACACGGAGTTAGGGAGCAGGCATCCAAAGGAGAAGGGTCTGGCCATCGACATATAAATAGTATGTGTAAATGGTATTTAAAACCACGGACAAGATGAAACCTCAGGGGAGTGAGTGTAAACATGACAGAGAGGAGGACCGTGGACTTGAAGACGTTTGCCAGAAGAGGAGAAACCAGCAAAGGCAACTGAGAAGCAGCAGTCACTGACATAGGTGGCCAACTGAGAGCGGGTGTCCCGGAAACCAAGGAGCGGAGTAGAGGGAGGATCAGCATTGGGTCAGCATTCGAACTGATGGAGTGACAGATCTGACCTCCCAGAGGTCGTCAGTGATCGTCACCAGAGTGGTTTCTGTGGACCCGTGGGTGGGAAACCCAGAGGGGCCTGCGCTGAAGAAGGAAGTAGAGAATGGGAAACGTGGAAGTACAGGGGGAACCCGTACAGTGAGTTTTGCTGCCATGAGGGGCGGGGAAAAGAGGTGGTAGCTGGAGACTTGAGGTCATAGGAAGCGTGTTTTGTCATTTTATATGTTATTTTAATGAGAAGAAATCAGTGCATGTTTGGATTTGAAGAATATTCCTCAAGACAGGGAGAAGTTTGCTGAGGTGGGACAGAAAGGGGCGAATGGCTGGTCAGCAGGAGCCAGATATACCACATAGGCAGAGGGACTGACCCAGGCGGGAACATGGATGGTTTTGTTTCCTGTGGCCTGTCCTTCCAGGGATTGAATTATTTCTCTGTCATCTACGTTTCACCATTTTGTCCAAACAGTGCAACTGTGCCTCCATTGTATGTATTACTTCTTCTCGGAGCACAACTCTTGCTTTCGGTCGGGTTCCTGATGTATTGTGGTTATACAGGGCCTCTTGGTTCCTTCCAAGGAGTCCATACCACGTGGTGTCCCTCCTGGCCGAATGGTCTGGAATGGTGTCCACTTACTGGTGCCCATTATCAGATCATTTCACGCACAAGGTAATATCTGTAGCGATCTACCACAGTCGCTGAATTACAGGCCTGGGATGAATTATCTCAGGGATGGGAAGAGTAATTCTGTGAAGCTTTGAAGGGGAAAAAATAGAAAATCGTTTATATGGCTGTTACAAAGCAGCACACACACACACACAAACACACACACACGCACACACACACACACATCCATCCATATATAACCCCGCGGTGCCTGTTGCCCATTACTTAATCAGGTTTTTCAAGCTAGAGGGAAAGTGTTTTCTTACTTCCTGACTCTGAAGATGCGAAATGTCCTTACTTCCTCTCTTCCCATTTTTTGCCCTCCCCCAGACTGGCACCTGCTGTGGAGTAATTAGGGCAGTCCTAATTTGGACAGCCAAATCCTGATTACAGTGAGAGGAAAAACAGGAAATGTTCTAGTTTTGCTGCCAGCAAATGACTGACTTAAATAGAAAGCCATATACAATTCAAATGATCCAAAATGATATAACATTGGGGAAGGAAGAAGGGAGCGGGGAAACATTGCAAATCTGATTCTTTCTCAGCAGATATCTTTTACAGAAATGATCAAATCCACAAGCTCACAATGCCCTCTGCTGAGAGCTGGCTTGTTTTCTAAGTTTACCCCAAGAACCGGAGCATTCACTGGGAGTTGAGAGATCTGAGGGAAGGTCAGGAACATCTCACCTTTCCGGGAGCACCTCACTCTGGAGAGAAGGACTGTAGTGTCTAATGATGTCATGTTACATGCTTTGGATAAAGAGAGATTTCCGAAAAGGGTAATGAGGACTAGAAGTCTTTTCCTTAATTAGTCCCACCCCTTGGGGCTTAGAGGAAAACTCAGCTGTGGATTCTCCAATGAGCTGCATTAGCAATCAGTCTGTTGGTCCATTAGCCTGCTACTTCCAAGCTGAGTGCTTCTCTGCCTCTGCTTATCCTCTTTGTCCTGGGGTACCGCCAGCAGCTTAGGTGTCCCAAAATAGTCATTAAAAGACTGGAAATCACAGTTTTTTAAAGTTTCTGCCTCTTCCAATTCAGCATCAGTTTGTTTTGTTTTATTTTATTTTATTTTATTTTTTGGTCTTTCTGCCTTGGTTGGGCCTGGTAAAGAATACAAATAAAACATCTTCTAATCTTTGTGGCTCCGCTGATAGAAAACACCAGTATGTTTTGATTAGGAGACGTTATAACCATCCTCAGGGTTCACAGAGGACCGAGAACTCATGCATGAAGCATGAAGCATGAAGAAAGGGTAACATTGGGATAAACTTGAAATCGCTGATGGCAGAAACCAGATCTGGCCCCAGCCTAGGCAACTCACTGACCCTCGGTGTGTTTGCTGAATGAATAAAGAAACTCCTAATGGACTGAACAGGGGGAGCAAGCAGTGGGGTAGCGTGGGTAGATGCGATGTGTGGGGGAGAGGTTGAGAAATCGAAATGACTAGGTAGACAGTGTGGCTGGGTAGGAATGGGCAGAATAGGGAATGCTGAAGACTTCCCATATTAAGCGAAAGAATACTATCCTGGTAAGGTTGTGGTAAGGAGGATGATCAGCCTTCTCCATGATCGAAGCGATGTCCTAAGATCTCAGTGGCCACACTGTGTTACATAGAAATGAGAGACCAGGACCTGTGTTGGGTCTTGAAGCCCCAGGGTTTCCGGAGTAGCCAGAGGCCAGCGTCCTGCAGGAATGAGAGCGTGGTTGAGCTTGCCTTGCCAACTTTATAACCCAGCTAAGGTCACAGGGGATGACCTGTTGCATGGGAGTTGAGACTGGGAGTTGCATGCACCAGACGCTAAGTCTGGCTGGCTCTAAGCCCAAAGAAGAGGCAATGGAATCAAAGAGAAAAAGCTGGAAAACCTAAACTAACTTTTTTTTTTTTAAGATTTATTTATTTATCTGAGAGAGAGAGTGAGTGCAAGCAGGGGGAAGGGCAGAGGGAGAAGGGGAGAGAGAATCTTGAGCAAATTGCCTATTCAGCCTGTAGCCCAACACAGGGCTCAATCCCAGGCCCCTGAGATCACAACCTGAGCCAAACCAAGAGTCTAAACTAACTTTGAACCTCAGAAGAGCCAACGAGGGGTGCACAGTGGTGCCATTGGTTGAGCATCTGACTTTTGGTTTCAGCTCAGGTCGTGATCTCGGGATCATGAAACCACGTTGTCTCCTCCACCCCCTTCCACCAAATCAGGCTTTGCAGTTAGTGCAGAGTCTGCCCAAGAGTCTCTCTCCCTCTGCCCCTCCCCCTATTCATGTGTGCATGGTCTCTCTCTCTCTCTCAAATGAATAAATAAATAAAATCTAAAAAAAAGGGAAAAAAATCTGAAAAAGAGCCAAGGGAACTCTCTGTAAGCTCCACGCAGGCTTGTCTTCTGGTTGCCTCTTGAAACTATGTTCTGTCCCTTACCCGCTTGGCTTATGTGGCACTGATATTTTCATTTTTATGAGATACTGAGGAAATACAAAGGAGCACTCATAAAATATGTACACTGTCTCGCTCATAGGAAGCGCTCTGCAAACGAGAGCTTACATTCTCTCCTCTAATTTATTACACATGACCCTATTCTGGCATCCCATTATATTACAATTTACAAATTTTTTCGATGCATGATCTGATCAGTTATTGGTTTACATGTATTTTTCAAAAACATTGTTTTTCAACTGTGGATGCACATCGACTTATTTGGGGAGATATCAAAGCACTCATACAGGATTTCCCATGCTGGGCCCACTGAGCCTTGGGCCTGGGGAAAGAGTAGTTTAAAATGTCCCAAAAGTGATTCTCATGGTGTTAACTTCACCCGTGATCTAAACTTTGGAAATCTAGGAGGAAATTCTTATGTCTTTTCCCACCTACTCATCTCCAACTTTTAGCATGATGCCTGTCTGGACGCCTCTCCCCCATCTTTCTTGATGAAATGAGTAGCTTCCCTCTGCCTTTGGCTGCACATCGGCTGACACAGGTGCTGCGCACGCAGCCACGTGTCCCACGGATTCCACAGCAAGCAGCCAGTCGTGACTTCTCCCCCACAAGTCAGCCGACAGCGACATCAGACAGGAGCCTCTTGCAGTCACTTTGCTGCAGAGTAATAACAACCTGCACTGGAGTGGGGTCACACCCAGGAAAGCCCTCTGCCACTGTGCAGGGGACTGTCAGCCACTCACCCGTCCCTTCAGCTACAACCATCCAGAAGACAGGACTCCCTTGACCTCACCTATAAGAAATTAGAGGTTCAGAAAGGTCCAGAACCTGGTGAAGGTCACGGCGTGAGGGTGGTTTTGTGTCTGGCTCTAAAGCCCAGAGGAGAGCTAGTGGAATTGAAGAGGAAACAGGGGACCTGACAAATGTTGCCCATGGTTCAGAGAGGTGTTCTAGCAGGAGCGCGGACTCGAGAGCAGTTGGTACAGACTCAGTCCCAGCTTGGCCCTCCTCAGCTGCTGGATCCTGAGCAGGCTTTGAGATCTCATCCACCTACCGCACAGGATTGTTAGCGGGATTGCAAGAGTTAATAATACAGGTGAAGTGTTGAGAGCGATGCCTGGGAGATGCCAACTGTCAGCTGATAATTATTGCTGCTGGTATTTATTATTTATTTTTAAATCAATTCATTGGTAATATTGCTATTCACTAATAAGATGGCCAAAGAAAGAGGTTTTTTATTTTAATTTTTTATTTTTTATTAACATATAATGTATTATTAGCCCCAGGGGTACAGGTCTGTGAATCACCAGGTTTACACACTTCACAGCACTCATCATAGCACATACCCTCCCCGATGTCCATAACCCCACCCCCCTCTCCCTCCCCCCAGCAACCCTCAGTGTGTTTTGTGAGATTAAGAGTCTCTTATGGTTTGTCTCCCTCCCGATCCCATCGTGTTTCATTTTTCCCTTCCCTACTCCCCAAACTCCCCACGTTGCTTCTCAAATTCCTCATGTCAGGGAGATCATATGATAATTGCCTTTCTCTGATTGACTTATTTTGCTCAGCATAATACCCTCTAGTTCCATCCACGTCGTCGCAAATGGCAAGATTTCATTTCTTTTGATGGCTGCATAGTATTCCATTGTGTGTGTGTGTGTGTGTGTGTGTGTGTGTGTGTGTATATGTGTATATATACATATATATGTATATATACACACACATACCACATCTTCTTTATCCATTCATCTGTTGATGGACATCTAGGTTCTTTCCATAGTTTGGCTATTGTGGACATTGCTGCTATAAACATTTGGGTGCACGTGCCCCTTCGGATCACCACATTTGTATCCTTAGGGTAAATACCCAGTAATGTGATTGCTGGGTCATAGGGTAGTTCTATTTTCAACTTTTTGAGGAACCTCCATGCTGTTTTCCAGAGTGGCTGCACCAGCTTGCATTCCCACCAACAGTGTAGGAGGGTTCCCCTAAGAAAGATATTTTTATAACCTCTATTATTTCCCTGGTGCTTCATGTGTCTCTGCTGTCATTCACTCATGCATTACTTTATTTATTCCACAGTTATTTTGAAGCATTTTTGGGGCCAGCATTATTCTAGATCTAAGAGTATAGAAGCAAATACACCAGGCATGGTCCTGCCTTCATGGACTTCACACTCTAATGAAGGACACAGAATAAATCAAGTAACAAACAATAAATTTCTCAGAAATAAGGGTGATGTGGTTTAAAAAAAAAAAAAGGTTCAAGGTGAGGGACAGCATCAGGAAAGACCGCAGAAAGGACCTGATATTCGAGCTAAATTCTGAAGGTTGAGAAGGAACCATGTGGCAATATGGGAAAGAACATTCCAGGCAGAGGAGGGAGAGGTGTGAAGATGGCAAGAGGCTCAAAGCTTACGTGCATTAAGCTTCGTGTAACTGGAACAGAGGGAGAGAGAAGGAGAGAGAAGTGAATATTGAAGAAGGATGGACAGGCGCAAGGGGCACATCATTCAGCTTATTTCTGGCTACACATTAGAATCACGCGAGAGCTTAAAGCTATCCATGCTGAGCCCCACTTCAGAATGTGTAATTGATACACATTTAAAACGCTTCCCAAGTGTTTTACTGCATCCCAGAATTAAGGATCACTGACAAAGGATCTCAAGACCAGGGAATTTGAGTTTTATTCTAAATCCAATAAGAAAGCATGCATTTAGGGGCGCCTGGGTGGCTCAGTGAGTTAAGCTGCTGCCTTCAGCTCAAGTCATGATCCCAGGGTCCTGGGATCAAGCCCCGCATCAGGCTCTCTGCTCAGCAGGGAGCCTGCTTCCTCCTCTCTCTCTGCCTGCCTCTCTGCCTACTTGTGATCTTTCTCTGTCAAATAAATAAATAAAATCTTAAAAAAAAGAGAGAGAGAGCACGCATTTAGAGTTGAGACAGGCAGTTACCTGGTCTGATGTCTTTCCATGAATATATTTAGTGTGCTTATAAGAAAAATCTGAACATTGACAGTTAAGACAAATTTTATATTAATTTGTGGTCCTCTGTTCCAATATAATTCATTTTTCTTGTTTTTTAAAAAATATCAGCTATAACCCTTCTTCTGAGAACTTGTCTATGTAAAGGTTGTTATTATGCCCAAGAGTTACCTTCTACAAACTCTCAAATTTCAAATCCTTTTCCACGGGGGATGCCTGGGTGGCTCAGTCAGTTAAGCGTCTGCCTTTGGCTCAGATCGTGATCCCAGAGTCTTGGGATTGAGCCCTACGGTGGGCTCCCTGCTCAGCAGAGAGCCTGCTTCTCCCTCTTCCTCTGCCTGCCACTCAGCCTACTTGTGCTCTCTCTATCTCTTCATCAAATAAGTAAATTTTTTAAAAGATTTTATTTATTTATGCGACAGACAGAGATCACAAGTATCAGAGAGGCAGACAGAGAGAGAGAGAATGAAGCAGGCTCTCCGCCAAGCAGAGAGCCCGATGCGGGGCTCGATCCCAGGACCCTGGGATCATGACCCGAGGCGAAGGCAGAGGCCTTAACCCACTGAGCCACCCAGGCGCCCCACAAATAAGTAAATTTTTTTAAAAAATCCTTTTCCATGGGTCCCCTTGAATTGTTTCTGCTTCCCATGAGCTGTCTCCAGAGTAATCAGATGTTTCTGAAGTTGTGATTCTTAGGTGGAAACCCAGACCGTCATCAAGCTCTCTGACCAGCCTTGAGAGCGATATAAAAAGAGCCTAATTTGCTTATTCTGCCTATTCTTGTTCTGCTCCATCTCATCTTAAGGGATTTGGGGGTTTTGTTTTCGTGTTTGTTTTGTTTGAATTGGAGGCATACCATGACCTCTTATTTCTGCAGCCCTCATTGTCACGGTCACTGTGTTAGTGGACATTGTGCTACCCTTTGGCCTGCTGTAGGTCGGATCATTCACAGCTGAAAATCCACTACAGCAGCTGAATTTGAACCGTCTGTGACCGGGGGTTCATCTGTCTACCTTGGCTCCTAGTTTTTGAAGTATCTGGGAGATTCAGCCTGGGAAAGCAAACGCCATGCCCTGGCTATAACCGAACCGTTGAATCCAATTAGCCCCACCCGCCCCGGGTTGTTTACCTAATGGAAGACTCAGCACCCCAGCTGTGTCCAGGGACCAGGCCCACCTGCACTTCCCAACTGCTCCAGAGAGGAAGCCAGGCACACGAGAGCCAGTCAACACCGGCAGATGTTTTCTGAATGAAATTCACTCAACTGTGTCTAGAGGGCAGACCCTTCTCATGGCAGCCTTATCACCTGTTTCAAGAGGTATACTCATTTTCCTCTTTCTCCTGGGAACGGGTACAAATAGTTACACAGATGGCTCTGTCTGTGGCCCATTGAGCTGTGAATTAATTAGTAGATTACGGTTCTAGTACTGTGATTAACCCTACTCCTCTTGTGGAATAATTGTTGGAAATTTAGCTCTTCTTTTTTGAGGCTATTTGGATATGTCCTAGAATTTTGTAGCCCACACCATCCAGCTTATCACAAAATGATAAACTAATAAATGCAGTCGGTGAGGATGGAGACTTTTCCATTTGAATGAAAAATTCCCTTTGGGCTAATTGTACATTGCTGGTCAATGTCAATATTTCAAATTCAAATACTTGGAATGGCATTTGGGATTGATCTTCCTTCCAGTATGAATTAATAATTTATTGTTGAAGGCAGTATATAGGTAGCATCTTAGTTCCTTTTGATTTCTGTTTTTTTAATAAAATAGGATCTATGAATATTAGTGAAGATAGTAATAAAATATTGATTATTGAATTAAGCCAATCTTTAAAAAATATATGTAAGTGAATAATGTGGGTACTTTTAAAGTAGTGTTTCACTAAGCTATTTTTTTTTTCATTTCAGCTAGTACTAAAATGAAAAATTCTACAAAATTCTGAAACTCAGGGCAACTGTGGGATTCCCACAGAGGACAAGTCCCACTGAGGGGGAGCTTACAGACCAATAGCAGATGGCATGAGAAAACTCCTTATCATGAGAAAAGGAGGAAAATGCAACTAACAGGACATTTGACATCCATCAAACTACTAAAAAATATAAAACCACATGAAAGGAACTTTAAAATTGCCACTTTTAAAATATTCAGAAAGTAAAATAAAATAAAATAAATTATTCAGAAAGATAAAGAATAGAATCCGTAATACAAGGGCAGGTCATTTTGGAGGAGGGAGGCCAGTGGATTTCTAAAAGAGCTAAAAGGAAAATCTAGAAAGGAAAAATACAATAATGCAAAGCATTTCAAAAAAGCAATAGTTGGGTTCAATCCTAGAGTAGATCCTGGAGAGAGAGTTCATAAATGGATAAAATGAGTGAGAAGTGAGAAAGAGAAGTTGGTGAGTGAAGGCCATTCACTGGGTGACAGTGTCTGTGAAGGGTGGAAAAGAGCTCTGAAGAGAAGTGTGGGATCGAGGAAGGGACTGACTCATTCTCAAAAAAAAAGGGGGGGGTTAGGAAATATAACAAGACAGATACGAGATATCGAAAAGTAGAGTTGAGGGGCAGTAGGGAGAATCCCTAAGGGTCTAGGTAGAAGGATTAACTGGAAGTGAATGAGGATGACATAGATTTGAAGATATTTCTGTAGGGAATAGAGGTGGAATGTTTGCAAGTACATAATTAAGAAGCCTCCCTGCTGTGTCAGATAAGAAGACTGTAGGGGAGAAGCAAGAAGGTTTTTTAAAAAAAGAGCATTGAGGGACTGCGAGGGGAAGTTGAGCAGAAGCGGGTAAAAGGAAGGCCTAAGAACATTGACAGCCCGCCTGGCATATATCATGAATGTGATATGGTACCCAGCACCCCACACCTGAATGGATAAAAGATTGTGGGACTCATCCATAAATACCGCAGAAAAGATGCAAGAAAATAACAGGAGAAAAAAGAGAATAGGAGGTTCTGTAGTCTAATTTCTGTATTGCTGACCATAGTTACTGTTAGAAACCTTTGGCTTATCGTGAGTTAGAAGAATGCTAGAAGTCAGCTAGTAATTCTAGCCTATTTTCAGAGAACATAGCGATACTGCTCCCTACAACCCGAAATCCTATTACCTCGAGTCAGGTTGCCATGAGTCAGAGTTTTTAGGGTTTAGCTTCCTTTGTTGACAAGCATTAAATTGTCTGTTGGTTAAAGAGGTTTTATCGTGCATACCCACCATACATATATTGTAGATTAAGAAGTGCGTAATGTCCTCTAGCTGTGATTCTTACACCAACAAAAATTCCCACCTGTGAGGGGGGAAACTGCTGGAGTCTGGGTCAACTTAGGATGGGGTAGCCAGCTAAGTAGCACTCCCCTCATCAATAAATGTCATTCCTGTCACCTAGAGTTGCTGATGATTTTTAGACCATTGAAATTAGTTATAGTGACAGAAATGTTGAACAGAAGGAGAAGCTTTTTAATTAAGTTGAAATTGAAGGTTTAAGATGAATTTACAGGGACTTTCTGGTAAGCGCAGTGTTAATAGCTCACCCCTGGGCCCTATTAAAGGACTTGAAGCCTGTCACTCTAGGTCACCAGTCAAAGCCCACTGGAGAGAGCAATAATCAAAGACTTTCTCTGCCTGACATCAGGGGCAGAAGGTTTCTCTTTGGTGGTAGATTTACTTTGAATATAGGGGTGTCCCTAGTTCAAAAAGTACCTTGAAGTAGGGCTGATTGGTGATTTAAACCAGAAGTCAGAGAACAGCCTTTTGTAACACTTTGTCACCTTCCCAATCCCATTCGTGTTGTTACTTCACTTCATAACATTCTTATTTGTTCAACATCTTTCTTGAAAGATCCCCCCTCAAACCTACCATGTATGTTTATTTATCCTAAGGGACTAACTATGATAAGGGTGACAAATTAATCTTATTATGACCTTTTGTAGTTACTCAGCAGTGAAAAAACTATGAACAAAATCTAGAAATGGTTTTCCAGTAACGTGACCCATTAATGGATATCACGACTCCAACTCAGATAACGGGTTGTTTTTTTTTTTCTGCTGCTGCAAAGGTAGATGAAAAATGCTAAGTGGACAGCAGGCAATGTGCTGAAGTATCTCTTTTCCACTGATTGTGTTCAGGGGCATTGTTCAGTCAGAAGAGAAACTTGTCATCAGTGCATCGTGGGCAAAAGATGATGACATCAGCAGACTCCTGAAATCTCTGCCAAACTGGATGAACATGGCTCAGCCCAAACAGCTGAGGCCAAAGAGAGAAGAGGAAGAAGATTTCATAAGGTAACAGATTTCTTCCCTATGTTGTATTAAACATTGGGAGTGAAAACATCTGTTTAGCTAACTCCTCCTTACACGAAATTTGGGGCAATTCTAAATATCAAGCAGCAATGAACTCTCTTTCTATCCTAACACACCTCATTTCCCATGTAAATATGCCTTGTACTCAAAATTTTAGAAGGGGGGCGCGCCTGGGTGGCTCAGTGGGTTAAGTGTCTGCCTTTGGCTCAGGTCATGATTTCAGGGTCCTGGGATCGAGCCCCGCATCGGGCTCTCTGCTCAGCAGGGAGCCTGCTTCCTCCCTCTCTCTGCCTGCCTCTCTGCCTACTTGATCTCTCTCTCTTTCTCTCTGTCAAATAAATAAATAAAATCTTTTAAAAAAATTTTTAAGGGATTAATATGGATAAAATTTTAGAGAATTGTTAAATCAAGTTAAAATATCTTTTAATTTGTAGGTCATTTTCCCCTCTAAGGGGAAGCATGTGATTTACTCATTAACGCATTTATTTATTCAGCAAAGCTGTATTGACCTTATTATGTGCCATGCCTTGGAAAGATGACAATTAATGACATAAAGTTCTTGCCCATACAGAGTCTTTTAAAATTGTTCTTAGCAATTGCAGTTCCTAGAACTGTTAATGGAACTTTCTGGAAATATAAATGAGCTTCTCATGTTTGTTCAAATGAATTGTATTATCTCAGATTGTTTCCTACTTATTTTGAGAAAAGTAAGGTCTCAACTTTATCACTCAACATTTAACTTTGTACAATTTAAATTATTTACATAGCCATGACACTGTGGCCTCATTCAGTGACACTACTCATTTTCACATGGCCACAGTGAAATATTTCACCTCTGTCACCGTAGAGCTGTGTAAAGTAGGGAAAAAAATAAAGTAATACTTTGTCACATTAAAATTAGGTTTAACCTTACTGCTTTTTGCCTATCCAAGTGAATGAATAAATAGTAAAAATAAAATCAGAGCACTTTAAAGAAGCAAAGATCAGAAAAGGAATAAAGAAAGTAATGGCCAGTATTTTACTTTTAACTCATCATACAACTGTGGGCTCATCTTTTTCTCAGAATGTGGGTTGTAACTGTAGGTAAATGGGTTTTCGCTGCTCATAAAGTTACCTGTATTCATACGTGAATGATAGCGCCACATTTTTCCAGCCTTTTATTATGAAAATTTGTTAAAGTGCCATTTAATACCATATAAAAATTGTGAAACTCACAAATTCACCTATAATTTAACTATATATGTGTATATATATATATATAGAGAGAGAGAGAGAGAGAGAGAGAGAGTTCACTTTTTAGATTAATAGACTTTATTGGGGGGGTAGTTTTAGTTTACAGAAAGTATTGAGCAAAAAGTATAGTGTTCCCATCATGTACTCTTACCCACCACGTTCAATGTCCTGTGTTTTTAACATCTTGCATTAAGAGTGGGTACATGTGTTGTACTTGATGAGCTAATATTGATACATTATTATCA
This sequence comes from Mellivora capensis, assembly GCA_004024625.1. NCBI lineage: Eukaryota > Metazoa > Chordata > Mammalia > Carnivora > Mustelidae > Mellivora > Mellivora capensis. Next base: position 11,186 of record PISX010002622.1, on the reverse strand, counting down.
TGTGAAGTCTACAATTTACATTAAGGTTTACTCTTCTGTTGTACATTCTATGGGTCTTGACAAAGATAAATGGATGTATCAGTATCATTCAGATTTATATAGTTGCGCTGCCCTAGAACTCTTCTGTGTTCCCCATATTCATCCCTGCCTTCCTTTCCCCAAAGCCCTGCCAACTGCTGATTTCTTTTTACCATCTCCATCGCCTTTTCGAGAATAGCTTAGAGTTGGAATCACATGTGGCCTTTTCAAATTGGCTTGTTGTGCTTAAAAATACGCACTTAAGATTCCTTCCATGTCTTTTTGTGGCCTGATAACTCTTTTTTTAATCCCTGAGTGATACTCCATTATAGGGATGTACTATGGTTTGTTTAATCCATTCACCAGTAGAAGGACATTTTGATTGCTTCCAAGTTCTGGCAATTATAAATAAAGGTGCTCTAAACACTCATGTAGAGGTTTTTGTGTGGATGTAAGTTTTGATTTATTTTCATTCATTTGGGTAAATACTACAGAATGTGATTGCCAGATCGTGTAGTAAGAGTATATTTCGTTTTGTAAGAAATTGTCACTGTTTTCCAAAGTGGTTCTATTTTGCATTCCTGGCGGCAGTGAGTGAGAGTTCCTGTTGCTCCCTATCCTCTCTAGCATTTGGTGCTAAAGTTGTGGAGTTGGTACATTCTAACAGGTGTGTAGTGAAATCTCCTTGTTTTAATTTGTATTTCCCTAATGGCATATGATGTTGAACATCATCTTTTCATATGCTTATTTGATATTTGTATATATATTTTTGTTGAGATACTGCTCACTTTTTTAATTGGGTTGTGTTTTCTTATTGTTGAGTTTTAAGAGTTCTTTGTATGTTTTGGATGCTGTCCTTCATCTGATATGTGTTTTGCAAAGATTTTCTCCCAGTCTGAGACTTACCTTTTCATTCTCTTCACAGCTTCTTTTGTAGAACAAATGTTTTACATTTTAATGAAGTCCAGCTTACTGTATTTTTTTCTTTTATGGGTTGTGCTTTTTTGTTTTCTGGTTTGTTTGTTTTTTAATTTATTTATTTGCCAGAGAGAGAGAGGGAGAGAGAGCGAGCAAGCACAGGCAGGCAGAGAGGCAGGCAGAGGCAGAGGGAGAAGCAGGCTCCCTGCCGAGCAAGGATCCTGATGCGGGACTTGATCCCAGGATGCTGGGATCATGACCTGAGCAGAAGGCAGCCGCTTAACCAACTGAGCCACCCAGGCGTCCCTGTTTTCTGGTTTTAATTGGCTATTTTATATGATTCCACTTTCTCCCCTCCCTTAGCATATAAATTATGCTTTTCTTTTACCTTTTTTAGTGGTTTCTCTAGAGTTTGCGATATACATTTATAACTAATTCAAGTCCACTTAACACCAGCCCTATAAAATGGGTAATGCAAGTACCTTATAACAAAGTGTTCCTAATTCTCCCCTTCCATCCCTTATAATGTTGCTGTCATTCATGTATTTCATTTATCCATAAGCTATAATCACTCCATATAATGCTATTATTCTTTTGAACAAATTGTTATTTGATAGATCAGTGAGGAGTAAGAGAAATAAAAGATTTTATTATTCCTCCTCTAATGCTCTTCCTTACCTAATGTAGAGCCAGATTTCTGAACTAAGTAATTTTCCTTTGCCCTAAAGAACTTTTTTAACATCTTCTGTAAGGCAGGTCCGCTAGTGACAAATTCCCCCATTTTTTTAATTGGCTTGTTAAGTGATTCGTAATTTGGGCAGCATCCCATCTCACAAGTAGTGGGGAGCTCCCAAATTCCCTCAATTTTTGTTTGCTAGAAAAAGTCTTTATTTCTCCTTCTCTTTGGAAAAATAATTTTGTAGGGCACAAAATTCTAGGTTGGTGATTGTTTTAACACTTTAAATATTTCAATCCGCTATTCTCGCTTCCATGGTTTTTGAAGAGAAGTCTAATGTGACTTTTATCTTTGTTCTTCAATAAGTAACTTTTTGCCTCAGGCTTCTTTCAAGATTTTATTCTTCGTTTTTGATTTTGGGCCATTTGAATATTATATGCCTAGGTGTAGGGGTGTGTGTGTGTGTGAGAGAGAGAGAGAGAGAGAGAGAGAAATGTTTGGTGTACTCTGAGCTTCCTACATCGGTGATTTGATGTCCGTCATTGGTGTGGGGAAATTCAGTCATTATTTCTTCACATATTTCTCCTGTTCCTTTTTCTCCTTCTTCTCCTTCTGGAATTCCCATTGTCCAAATACTATACTTCCTTTAATTATTCCTACAGTTCTTGGATATCCTGTTGTCTTTTCCTTCTTTTTTTTTCTCTTTGGATTTCAATTTTGGAAGTTTCTATTGACATTTCTTCTAGCTCACTGATTCTTTCCTTGATTATGCCCTGTGTATTAATAAGCTCATCAAAAATGCTTTTCATTTCTGTTGTGATGTGTTTGATTTCCAGAATTTCCTTGTGATTCTTTCTTAGAGTTTCTGTTTCTCTGTTTACATTACCTATAGTTTATTTTTTTTTAACATTTATGTTTTAGTTTGAGCATAGGTCAAAGGCACAGCTTAGTAAATTTTCATACTTTTTATTGTGTAACCTATACCCAGAAGGCAAGCGACAAGGAGCCTTCTCATGCTTCCTGCTACTAGTCACTACTTGTATCTCCAAAAGTTGCCCTCGTCTGACTTCTAAACACAGAGATTAATTGAATCTGTTTTTGGATTTTATATAAATGAATCAAGCACTTATGTATTCTTTTATGGCTGGCTTCATTTGTTTCACATTCGGTTGGCAAGATTCTTCCATATTATGTGTATAGGTCCCCATTACTCTATAGTCTGTATTAAATTGTGTGTGTGTATGTGTGTGTTTATATGTGTATACATTCATTTATTCTGCTGATAGGCAGAATAAATTCCAGAACAGTTCCAAACAGTTGGAACTGTTTCATATAGTGTTGCTATGTATATTCTACTACATGTATTTTGGTAGCCATACATATATATTTCTGTTGCTTATATTCTCAGAGTAGAATTGCTGGGTCATAGGGTATGCATATGTTCACTTTAGGTACACAGTGCCAAACAGTTTTCTAGAGTGGCATTGAGAATTTATACTCACAGCAGTATATGAGAGTTCCAGTTGCTCCATATCTCAACTGTACTTGATATTTCCCATTTTTTTTTAATTTTAGCTGCCTTGTAGGTTCATAGAAGTCTCTCATTGTGGTTTATTATGCATTTCTCTCATGACTAATGAAATTGAGCACCTTTTAATGTACTTCTATGTATTTATTGGCCATTTGAATATGCTCTTTTGTAATATATTTGGTCATATCTGTTGCCCATTTTCACTAAAGTGGTCTGTCTTTTCCCTACTGATTTGTAGGCATTCTTTAAATATCAGGATGCAGCTCCTTTGTTAGAGATAGATTGGTATTTAGAAATCTGTAAGTATACCAAAGTCCTAAAGATGTTTTTCTTGAACTTTTTTGTGCTGAATATATTTTTCTCTTTAAGTGTATCCATTTAATCATATCTATAACCTGAATAGTTTTATTAGAAACAATTTCTAGAGGATAAATTATTTTTTCCCAACTTTTCAGATTACTTTAAATGAATGTAAATCTTCCTGTTTCCTCGGCTTATTATTATGCAACTTCTTAATTGTCTTCTATGCTTGCAAAGAGATTTTCAGTCAGTTTTATTAGTATCTCCGGTAGCTTAAAGGGATGGGCTTCTAGCCCTATTCCAAAAAAGAGAATGCCAATCGCAAGAGCTGCATATCGGTGTACCACCTCATGCTTCTGATACAGAAAAGCTAGATTAGGTCCCTCGCTTTCTTATTCCTGCTTTGCTCACTGAGGCATATCACCTTTTACCTTAAATTTGAAGGTAAAACAACTTATGCATATATTTTTAAAAAATTCTTGCTGAATTACAATATAGATGAAGTCAAGTGTAACTTAAGATATATAACTCAGTGAAATGTTATATATGATTATACCCATGGAATCACCTCTCAGATCAAAATACAGAACTCTCTTAGCACCCAGACAGCCCACCCGGAACAAGTAACCACTGTTCTGACTTTGATCACCATAGATCAGATTGAGTGTACCCAAATTTTATATAAGTTTAATCATAGTATGGAATTTATTTTGATGAACATTATGCCCAAGAGATTCGTCCATGCTTTGGCATGTAGACATAGTTTGAAAACAAATTATATTTACTTTAACAATAGAAAAATAACTTTTTCAGTCTGTTCTGTTTTGTTTGTGATTCTTTCCTCTTAATCTTTCACATTCTTTATCCTGATTAGATGTTGAAAGCGAGGATAAGTAGGAGAGAACACACTTTATTGATACACCAATGTGGTAGAGTTGACAGAGCCTTGATTGAGCACATTAGAGTACCATACAGCATGGCAGGAACAAAAAAGACTGAAAAATCACACTCCCCTCCTATAATTAGTTTTTAAAGCTCAGAAGGCTATTTGGCACACGGATGAATATAGAATCCAATGCCCTTTGCATTGAATAAAGGTTACGTTCCCTTCATTACTAAATGAGGCCCTTTCCTATTCTTGTTTTTTTTTTTAAACTAAAAAATAAAGTATGTTATTTCCAGGCTTAACTCTGAATAGAGGGGGAAAAAATAGGTCAAGCCAGGGTTTTAATAGAAAAAGGAAAAATAGCAAATATCCTTTTGTTTCCCAGGAAGCTGAAAGCGGGCTTTGTAGCCCATTGTCTTTGCACCTGTCGTATATATGTATATATTTATCCTTTGAGATCAATGAATATCCACTGATAAAAGCAGTCCGGCTTTCTGGAGATATAATTAACAGAAGACGTAAGGTGTTGGGACAAGTAACAGGAGTGAGGAGGGATTGTCTAGGAGTTGGGGAGGCCATCTGTATTAGAAAGATCATCCCCCAAAATCTGTGACCCCCCCATTTCACTCAGTGACCCAGGGTTTTAAAAACAAGAATTACTTCTCTAGAGCCAGGTTTGAAAATCCTTAAGTAGATAGATGTGATTGGTGAGACCAGGACCAGAGTCTTCAGGTGATAGAAATCAAGGAATATATAAAGCCTACAAATTAGTCTTGAAGTCTAGCAGGCAGTAAGATGAATGATTAAAAAAAAAATCATACAATCTGTTTGAACAGTTACAACAATCAGAGTTGATGGTGTCTGGCACTGTATAGCAATATTATGAGTTTTCAGGTATGATGAGGAAACAGAGGGGTGGAGAAATTAAGTAACTTCCTCAGATCGACAGAGCTACTAAGTGACAGAGCTAAAATTTGAGCCCAGAAGGTCTAGCTCTAAGAACTACCCCACCATGATCGTCTAGCCTCAAAATAGATCAGGAATTTATAGGTTTGAACTTTTGAGTTATTCCTTGATTTTCACTGATCATTATAATCTTCACTGCTTTTCTAATCATGTTATGCTAATGTCAGACATTTGTCATATAAGTGCCTTTCCTCTGGATTTAGTTTGCAATTGTTAGTATTCATTGTTATGAATTCTCTGAGTTTTGTGTTTCCTTAATCAAAGAAAAGAAAAAAGAAAAAGAATCATTGTTGAAAAAAGAAAAATGACACAAAGAGAGTGAAAATACAAAGATGATACAAAAGAAATTATGTAGGTTTCAGAGAGAGTGTAATGCAGACTTGAATAGGGAAGAGAGACTAAGGGTATTTTTAGCTATATTTAGTTACTGAGTGTTTTAGAAGATAACTTCTTGTTTTATCTGGAGAATCAAGTGAGTGCCGTGTTTATTAAGGCTGCTTTTTGTTGTCTTATGAAATTAGGGGACTCAGTGTTACTAAAGAACAGCAAAATACTATTTCAAAGAGCAAGGCCATTCCTGAGATTTTATTTGGTATGAGTTCTGTATTAAATGGTTAATGAAAAAAAGAGAATGAAAGAAGAAAGGTTTGCACCTTCACCTACCTTCTATGAAACCCTCAGAGTACATCACAGATCCTCGGTAAATGTTGGATGAATGAAACTAATTTTAAAATAGGAAAAATCACCCATTCTTCAAATGAAAAGAATAAAATGTAAAGAATGGCGAGCCGGTGTCTTAATTGGAAGAAAGTGCCTTCAGTGGCCTCCCTAAAAGTTGCACATGTAAGACCATGTTCCTTTTGGAAGCTCACAGGCCCAGGTTCTAGTCCTTGGTATGGCCAATAATTAGTCTGTTTTATTTCGGTTTTGCCTTTGGTAGTTCTTTACAAACCTGTTTGGTTTCTTCAGCCAGCTCAGATTAGACAGAGAGGCCAAAATCTAGTGGGCTTAGGAATATGTTTAGATGAAACATGGTATAAATAAAGTAGAACATAAATAATTTTCATAAAAATTCCATCTGGAAATTTTTAAAAGTTCTCAAGACAATATAAGCAATAGCTGTTAAAAGGTTCCCAATAACAGGGTACCTGGGTGGCTCAGTTGATTAAGTGTCTCTTGATCTCAGCTCAGGTCTTGATCTCAGGGTCCTGAGCTCAAGCCCCACATTGGGCTCCACACTGGGTATGTTGCCTACTTTTAAAAAGTGGGGGAGGGTGGGGGCGCCTGGGTGGCTCAGTGGGTTAAGCCTCTGCCTTCGGCTCAGGTCATGATCTCAGGGTCCTGGGATCGAGCCCCACATCTGGCTCTCTGCTCAGCGGGAGATCTGCTTCCCCCTCCCCCTCTGCCTGCTTCTCTGCCTACTTGTGATCTCTTTCTTTAAAAAAAAAAATAATAATAATTAAAAAATAGGGGTGCCTGGGTGGCTCAGTGGGTTAAAGCCTCTGCCTTCGGCTCAGGTCATGATCCCAGGGTCCAGGGATCGAGCCCTGCCTCGGGCTCTCTGCTCAGCGGGGAGCCTGCTTCCTCCTTTCTCTCTGCCTGCCTCTCTGCCTACTTGTGATCTCTATCTGTCAAATAAATTTTTTAAAAAATCTAAAAAAAAATAATAAAAAAATTAAAAAGTGGGGGAGGGTGCCTGGGTGGCTCAGTTGGTTAAGTGTCTGTATTTGGCTCAGGATCTATCCCGCTACCCCCAAACCCCCATCAGGCTTCCTGCACAGTGGGGAGTCTACTGCTCCCTATGCTCACCCTCCACCCCCCACTCATGCTCTCTCATGCTCTCTCTCAAATAAATAAATAAAATCTTAAAAAAAAAAAAAAGATTTCCAGTAACTACAGCTATTGAAGAATCTTTAGATGAATTTGAAGGAACAGTTAAAGATCCAGTGCAGGAGAAAACAGGCTAGCTAGCTTGAACAAAATGTTCATTAGAATGGAGACATATATTCCACTATCTCTGTAGGCTTAATATGACTTAAAAATATAATTATAAAAGGAAAGATGAATCAGAAAATATGAATATATTAAGTGAGTACAAGGGTAGAAACTGCTTTGCTAAAATAGTTTTTTTTTCCCCTCAATTAAACAAGATGAAGGTCATAGATGGATGTAGGGCACTGCCAGGCAAGACTAGATGAGAAGCAGACTTAATCTCAAAATTAAACAAAAAAGACAGGTAATTAACTGGTGACTGAGCTACAAAACATATCAATTAATGTTCAAGACGATTGCATTAGGTACTTTGTTATTATATTAAAATATCTCTCTTGTTAGTGTAAGGTTGGCAGTAAATGAAAAAGACCTTAAAATATCTCCTATATACTACATAAATGCTAATCTATGTAGACAATTATTGGAGGATTATAATTATTCATTAGTATTGGTAAAAAGTCGCTGATAGAGTGTTTTCTACATTGTGTTTTTTTGTATAATTTCAGATCGTGGAATTACTTAACTTTTTAAACTTAGATTTTAGTTCATTTAACACCATTCCTCTTTCTCTCATTTGGAGTCTTAATCAAAGAGAAGATAATGATCTGCCCAAATGAGTCCCACTCAGCCCTTCAGAAAGAGGCTGAGAATAGTGTTCTGTGTTGGGAGGGATACCTGTTACCCAGCCCGAGTAGGAGCAGGAAGAGGTGTTCCTAAGACACCGACCAGCAGTGCGACCGTCCCAAACCACCGCCAAGAAGGCCTGTGCCTGCCGTTGTCTTTCCCCAGCTCTGTCTCTACTCGCGGACACTCTCTGCTGCAGGCTGACATCCTTCCAGATGATGAGCCGCTCACCTTCTCACCCGCGTCTTTTTTTCCGTACTGAACTTTTTCCAGTTCTCCATCTACCGTGCTCTTTCCTCCCTCTGTGTGTTTGCCATGCCCGTTGCTCTTCCTGGAATGTCCTCTGCCTCCTGTCTGCCCTGTCCTGTTCTACTGGCAAGATTCAGCTCAGGTGGATGTATGTGGTGAAAAGAAGGGCCATCTGTACCCCGGTGTTCATAGCAGCAATGGCCACGGTCGCCAAGCTGTGGAAAGAACCAAGATGCCCTTCCACGGATGAATGGATAAGGAAGATGTGCTCCATATACACTATGGAGTATTATGCCTCCATCAGAAAGGATGAATACCCAACTTTTGTGGCAACATGGAAAGGACTGGAAGAGATTATGCTGAGTGAAATAAGTCAAGCAGAGAGAGTCAATTATCATATGGTTTCACTTATTTGTGGAGCATAAGGAATAACATGGAGGACATGGGGAGATGGAGAGAAGAAGTGAGTTGGGGGAAATTGGAAGGGGAGGTGAACCATGAGAGACTATGGACTCTGAGAAACAAACAGGGTTTTGGAGGGGAGAGGGTGGGCGGTTGAGTGAACCTGGTGGTGGGTATTAGGGAGGGCACATATTGCATGGAGCACTGGGTGTGGTGCATAAACAATGAATTCTGTTACGCTGAAAAGAAATTAAAAAAAAAAAAAGATTCAGCTCAGGTATCAGATGCCTCTCCAGCACTTCCTCCCCAAAACTCTCTCCCGCTCTGCACCCCTCCCTGCTTCCCTCCTGCCTTAGGGGCTCAGAGACTAGGAGGGTAGTTAAATAAGTAATTTATCATGTGGGGAGTCTGCTAGAGGTAAAGACATGCATAAAAACCTAAGAGGCCAATAGATTAACTAAAAATAATCATGTAACTACATTAAGAAGGGGAATTGGATATAATGGGGGGGGAGGGAAGAAGGGCAGTCAGAATCAAAGCATCTAAAATTAACACATCAACAAGTAGCAATTTCCACTTGGATGTAACCACTGGAAGAACTAGGAACAGAAATAGTTGGTTTTTGTAAGCTATAGGTGCTTTCTTCAGGGGCACAAGACTAAGGGTGGGTAGGCGCCGGACAGGGGATCAGTGCTGAGCATTTTAAGTTGTTTAACCGTGAGTTATTACTTAGGCTTTAAGTTTTTGCTTGCCTAAAACAAAATTCCACATATCCTCAAACCCTGTTCAGTGCCTTTTCATTAATTCTCTGCAAATACATCATCATTCTAACATTTTTTTTACCCCTGCTAAAAATCTTAATCTTAAGCCATCTTCACTTTTCTGCCCATTTTATGCAAAGCATTTACTCTCCTCTGTATTATCTCACTTAGTCCCGGAGGTCCCCATCTCTTTCTTGGTCTTCCATCCATAACCCCTACACCCCACCCATTCCTCAGTTCCTTCTCCTTCTCTGTTCCAAGAAAACTACCTTGAAGACAGACCACTTCGTTGTTTAGTTTGGGAGTCATTGCCTTTGCTTGAGATCAGTTGTTTAGTGTCTCTGCCCTAAGTAGATTTCATTTATTCAAAAGGAGATTGTACGGTAATTTGAGAAGTAACCAGAATGACCAGTGAGCTGGAATACTCACGTGCGGAGGCTCACTGATACATGAATTTTGACTTTTAAATCTGCAATCATTCTCAGTAGTTGAAAAACCAGAGTATGTGTTCAACTTATAATTATTGGTTATTTTAATCCTACATGTGATCATCTGTTTTGAAGCTTAATAAATGTTTTTTATGGAAAACTATTGCTATTTGTATAAATGCATAACTTACAGTCGCTCCCGGCAGAAAAACTGTTTACCTCATAAGTCCTAGCACCTATAGGAAAAGCGTGCGCCTTATTGTTAATATCCAGTGTTGAGTGATAACATCCTACAAAGAAAACTTAGCTAGCCAGGCTTATTTGAGTGGCTCTAGGTGAACAAAGCATGTTCCGCCCTATCAAAGCACTTCAATGCAATTTTATTCCAAGTGGATTCTTTATCAAAACTTGGAGCGGGTGCCATCAGCCTGAAAATAATGTGCCGTTCACAATTAGCTCTTTGCTTGTTGTAACCTAGTATCATTTCTCTCTCTCTCTCTCTCTCTCTCTAAGATTTATTTATTTGAGAGAGAGTGAGTTGAGAGCAGGGGAGGAGCAGAGGTAGAAGGAAAGAGAAAGAAAGAATCTCAAGCAGACTTCCTGCTGAGTGCAGAGCCCAACACAGGTCTCAATCTCAGGGCCCTGAGATCATGACCTGAGCCAACATCAAGAGCCAGTCACTTAATAGATTGAGCCACCCAGGTGCCCCAACCTAGTATCAATTTCCATGGAATTCTTCTCTCCTTACTCACTGATATATCAGTGTACTTATCTGCTTGGTTCCAAAAAGGGGGTAAAAAATGTGGAGAAAGCCCTAAGACTGAGATTTAGGCTTCTGCCTCACCCTGCCCCCAGGCTAAAGCTGTCTTTAGCCAGCTCCCCTTACTTCTCCACACCTCTGCCCTCCTCTTTAAATGACAATCATTCATTCTAGAACTTACATGCTGGGGGGGTGGGTGCACGTGTCTACTATATTAGGTCATGTTTAATGTCCAGCAGAGTTGTATTTTCATGTTGTGTGTTTACATTTTAGAGTTGGTGGAACCCTTTTGTAATCATACACCTAGTACATTCGGTCCATTTTGTAGAATTTTTAGTATAATTTTATTATGTTTTGGCTACTACTCAGGGTTCTGGTTTTAGTATGTTTACATTTATGGCGTATTTTTTGCAAACATTCATCATTCATTTGATATCTCTGAATCACAACCTTGAATTATTAAGCTGATCTTACAAGAAAATTTGGTCAATTCTTCATTGACTATTGTTTTCCAGGAAAAAGTTGTCGTAAAAGCATAGGGTGCCTGAAAGGCTTTTGAAATCAAGTCCTAATCAAAGTAGGATTTGACACTTGATATCAAAAGCATAGGATTAATGACCAGAGTACTTACCTAATATCATTGCTCTAGAATTTGGGAATTGAATGCCAGACCTC